>CM077155.1:127101599-127256428 GCA_039583875.1 Platanthera guangdongensis | reverse complement strand
TTATTTGGGTTTCTCCAGTATACCCCATCATACTCAGCATCACATCAAATTTCTCAGTATCATTTCTAACTCTTCTTCACCGTTAATTAATCCAAAAAATTTGTAGAATGCGGAGTAAGTGGAACGAGCATTACCAGAGATTGTGCAGTCATAGAGTTTTCATCTGTGGTGTAAGAAGTATAGACCCACTCTCTGATCTCAACACCAGATATTTTGATCCTTGTGGATAGCAGATTCTTCAACTGCTGTTCTTCAAGAGTTGAAGGATGTCCAGAAAGATAGGGTCAGAATGTTGAAGGTATCAAAATCGACATCAAACCCAGTGTCGAATTTCATTGCTGCGAGGCTGGCTGCTGGAATCGTCATTAGTTCACCTGCAAGAGAAAAAACTAAGAACAAGTGCAAGTAACTGAAAGTGCGGGACGGAGGTCGAAGAAAAAGCTAGATATAATGTTTTCCGAATATGAATCGACAAACTCTGTGTCCACGAAAAATAAATAATTCTTCGATCTGAGATCGACGAAATAATTTGTAGTTAAATAATTCGTCGAGCTCAATCTGAATAATTGAAGACATTTCGTCGAGCTCCATTCGACGAAGGTTTTCTGAAGTAGTTTTGTCGATCTCCGTTCGACGAAAACATCTTCACTCACAGAGAGTTCGTCGACCTCCGTTCAAAGAATATCTCTAGAACTTTTCCCAGTTCGTCGAACCCCGTTCGACGAACTTTGAAGAATTCATCAAGTCCAGACAGAAATTAAATCAAAGCTTCTCCATTGATCATGCCCAGCTGATTTATAAAGAACAAGTGATTCCTTTCATCCAAGGGTTTGGTGAAAATATCAGCTCTTTGTAAATCAGTGTAGATATAGATAAGTTTGATTTTGTTTTTGTCTACACACTCTCTAATGAAATGATGCCCAATGTCTATATGCATAGTCCTACTGTGATGGACTAGATTCTGTGCTATGGATATAGCACTTGTGTTATCACATTGTAGAGTTGAATTATTTAAGTTGAACCCATAGTCTAGGAGTTGGTTTTGAATCCACAACATCTGGGAACAACAACTGCCAGCTACTATGTATCTGCTTCAGCAGTTGATGTAGACACAGATGATTGTTTCTTCTAGAAACCAAGACACTAGTCCTCATACCTAGGAACTGGCAATTCCTGAGGTACTTTTCCTGTCAACCCTGCATCCAGCAAAGTCAGCATCTGAATATCCAGTTAAATCAAATTCTGACTCTGTAGGATACCAAAGGCCTAGACTAGGACAACTCTTTATATATCTCAAAATTCTTTTTTAGAAAACTAGGTGAGATTCTTTAGGGTTCACTTAGAACCTAGCACAAAGGCATTTGGCAAACATTATATCTGGTCTTCTAGTTGTAAGATATAATAGGGACCCAACAATTCCCCTATATAACTTCTAGTCAACAGGTTTCCCATGTGGATCATAATTTATTACAGCATTAGTAGCCATAGGTGTTTTCTTTGCTGAGGCATCACCCATCCCCAACTGTTAAAGAGAGCTCTTTAGCATATTTAGCCTGGGAGATGAAGATGCATCAGGTACTGCTTCACTTGGAGACCAAGGAAGTAGAGAGCTCACCCATGCTACTCATCTCAAACTTAGAATGCATGAGGTCAGAAACCTCTTGCATAGTTTAGAGTCGGTAGACTAAAAATATGATGTCATTGATGAATTGTAAATATACTATATTTATGTATAATAAAAAAAGTTGTTTTAGTTTATTTTTGTTATTTTTGTATATTTTTCTTTAATAAATTGCTTCTTTTTTGTAAAAATTGTTCTAACTTAAGTTATTTTTGTTTCCTGAATTTTTCATGAAAATTGCAAAAAAAAGTCAAGTACAAACGCCCGTGTACTGTTGGTCACAGCCCGTGACCAGGGCGTCACATTTCAAAACCCGTGAAATCGGACGCAAATTGAAGAAATTGATGAACACACTCGGCCACACGCCTGTGTCACCCTGACACGGCCGTGACCGAGCCCTGTGTCACCACGCTCGACGATTATCGACCGATCCAACACGCCCGTGTCCAATGATCCGACACCCCGTGTCCATTCCCGATCGACGATCAAAGCTTCCAGCTCGACCGAAATTCGCTCGACGAACGTCGACCAACCAACACGCCCAGCGTCACACACGTGACCTAGGTCATGACTCCTCCACCTGGCCGACAAGACCCGCACGGCGAATTTTCGACGCGACCCTTGCCCAGATCCACCTCCCCACACTCCCACCGTCACGCCCGTGACATGGGGCCTGACCGCCATGTGACCACCACATGTCTAGTCAGAAGTCAACTTTGTCGTCAATTCATCGAATCGAATCATGTACATTGTTGACATGCCCCTGACACGCCCGTGTCAGAGGGCGTGTCCAATGGAAATTTGTCTATAAATAAGCAGCTTCTGCTTGTAATCCTGTTCCACTTTTTGGATCCATTTGTATAGGGGAAGTGCTACTAAGATAAATTTCAAATGTTATGTAAGGGATATTTCTCCCCCTCTCCTTAGTTTTTGTTTTCGTTCCTTTGTAACCCGTTATTTTAGCTTAATAAAACGTGCTTTTCATCTCTTTATTTGGCTTTGGAATAAATCTAAACAACTAGCCTTATGGAATCTTATTTAGCTTTGTTTTAGCTTTGTTTTTCGCTCTTTTTAGTGTGTGTGTGTGTGTGTGTGTATGAAAATAAATTTCATGTTTTTATGTTTAGTTATTTTTACTTAGTTTTGGTTAGACTTAGGTTTTGATAGCTTTCTATTTCATTCCTATAGATCCGTAAAAACGATTTCAAAGTGTTTTCAATTTTTTAACTTATATTTTTCTTTTTTTATGTGGCAAAACTTTTTTGTTCTTTTCACTTTATTTTCACTTTTTAACAACTTTTACGGAGTTATAGGAATGAATATATAGTCATTTTAGTTTTTCGTGCACTTTGATTTTTGTTTTAAACTTTTGCCCGTTTAATTTTTTGTCCTCGTTTTATTCATTTTCTACCGCATTCTAGCGGTAAAAATGTAATTGTTTTAATTTTTCGAGTACTTCTATTTTTTGCGTTTATTTGCAAAACTTTTTGCTCCGTTAATTTTTATTTTAGCTTTTTATGCATTTTTACCGCATTCTAGCGGTAGAAATGTAGTTATTTTAATTTTTCGGTAACTTAGTTTTTTGCCATGTTTTATGTGTGCGCATTTATTTCCGCCTACTCGTTAAGAGTTAAATGGCGCATTGCTTTTATTTACTTTCCAGTAGAGTGTGTGAGTTTTTCATTTCAGTAGAGAGTGTGTGTGCGTGTGTTATTTTAATGTCGAGAGTGGTGTGTGCGAGTTTTTACTTTATGTAGGAGTGTGTGTGTGTGTTGCATTTATTTACTCCTATCTCGTTTGAGTATGACTCGCTTTCATTTCTCCCGCCCACGCATTTGCGCCGGGACTCGCACTTTACTGCTTTCATTTCAGTCCTACTCGTTTGAGTAGGACTTGCAATTTACTGCTTTCCTTTACTGCTTTCTTTTTCTGCTTTAATTTACTGCTTTCTTTATTGCTTTTACCGCCTGTCGTCCCCATTCCGATGAGTGGCTAACCATTCTTAGCCCTCAGTATCGAAGAGCATTGGGATAAATAAAATTTCCTTAAATAATTAAAGGTCTTATTTTTCTAATTAATTAAAAGTACTTAACGTTTGCCTAGGGTTTATGATGCATAGAACCACATAATCGATGTGTGGTCTCTATTTCTGTAGTCCATACGCTAGCTAGCTGAGAGGCCGTGCATATGGACCGATCACCCCTTGGTAAATGGAGTTACGCACTAACCTTCTAGTGAGGAGGCGCGTAAACTCTACCGGATTGGGTTCCCCACCCAATAGCGGGTTCTTAGCGTAATGCGGGCGTTAAGAGGAATTCTTCGTCGGACTAACGTTTTGGTCGAATAGTCTTAGCGTTCAGGTGAGTGATAGTCCTAGAGATAAGTGAGCTCATTCTAGTGAACGTCCACGGCCAAGTCTCCGCCTTAATTAATTTGAAACTTAAGATCTCTTTTTATTAAAAGTTTATTTTACTTCAATTTCGATTCGATGTCATCGTGCTAAACTTTTCATCGGCTCCACCTTTATTGCTTTCTCTTTTATGCTTTCTTTTTTTTGTCATTTTTTATTATATATAAAATACCCGACAAGTAATTATCGGAAAAATAATAGTCCCCACCAGGAAGAGTAGAAATATCGAACCAACCCCGAGAACAATACGACCTCGATATTCCACACCGGAATATCCTGTACTACACACGCGATAGATGCACTTGCCTCCTTTCGTTAAAACTCGATCTAAACCATTTTATATCCAAATAAATAATCTGCGCGCACCCATTTTCTAAATAAAAACCACTCCCCCGCCTTTTTCCTTAAATAAACCGCCGGGCGCCGCGGGAATACTCACCAATTTTTGGAGTTTTAACCGCATCAAGTTTTTTGGACCCGATGCGAAATATCAATCAAGTTTTTGGCGCCGTTGCCGGGGATTTTTTGAGTCTTATTTTGAACCCTAGAAATCTATTAATTTACCTATATCTATATATATAAACAAAAATTTAAAATTGCCAACAAAAAAATAATACTGATACTAATAATAATAATAATAATAATAATCCACTACCAAAAAGCCTTACAAAAAATAGCTTATTTTAAAAAAACATATAAAAATAAAAACTTGAAAAACCTATCAAATCAAAAAAAATCTAAAAAAAATAACTTAAAAAAATTTCATTATTTTTATGCAAAAAAACTCTAAAAATCTAAAAACTAAAAACCTAAAAAACTCTAAAAAAATTAAAAAAAACTAACTGCAAAACAAAATCTTAAAAAAACTAAAAAACTAAAAACCCCACAAAAAATCTAAAAACCAAAAATCTAAAACAAAACAAAACCTACCTAAAAAACAACTAAAAAAAACCTACTTAAAAACACCAAAAATATAATAATTTGATTTTAAAAATGTATATATTTTGTTTAACTTATTTTATTTTAACTTGTTTTGTTTTAATTCGGCGCACTTCACACTTTTGTGCGTGCTAGGAGATCGCTTTTCTGTACACGCTCCTGTAGCTAAGACGTTAGCTACTTCCGAGTCACCTACACTTGCCCCCTACCGTCCGCACACTTTATGCCGAGTTTATCTTTTTCGTTTTATTTTTTTCTGTTATATTTTGTTATTTCTTCTAAAATAATGCAGGGTTTCAACCCGGACCACCCCGAACTCGTGTAAGGGTAGTTCCGACCCCACTCCCCTTTTATTTTGTACATATTTCATTCTGTCTATTATTCGTTCCGCATACTTAGATTGCAACATTGGGACAATGTTAGTTAAGTATGGGGTGTTTTCTTATTTTTTTCATTTTTGCATGTTTATATTCTGCCATAACAAAAAAACATCAAAAATACAAAAACATTACAAAAGAAATCAAAAACTCAAAAAACAATTCTTGTTTTTACCCTCAAAAACTCAAAAAAATCATTAAAAAAAAATTTTCTTCTACTTTGTAAACATTTTTTGTAAAACAAATCTCTCCCCCCCCCCCTCTTCTTTTTTTGTAAAAGCTCGCTTTTTAGCATACCGCGCCGTTCGACTCATCGAACCAACCACCTAAATAAGAGTCTGTTCGCGGGCCATTGAGTTTTTACTTTGTACTTTTTTGTAAAAATCTCTCTTTCCCCACTATCTTCTTTGTAAATAACATTTCTTTCTCTCCTTTTTCTTATAAATAACTTATCAAAATACACTAAAAGAATCAAAAAATTTAGAAAACCCAAAACCCTAAAAAAAGAAAATAACTATAAAAATCCTAAAAATCAAAAAATCAAAAAAAGATAAAAAAAACCTTAAAAGTTCAAAAAAAAGATAATAAATCAAAAAAATAAAATACAAAAAAATGATGAAAACTCTAAAAAATCGAAAAAAATAGAAATTATGTAACAAAATAAAATCAAATATACCATATCTTTACCCTTTTTGCTTTCTAAAAATCTAATTTCGAGTTAATTTATATGCGAATTTTACTTATTCTTTGTTTACTATTTATTTATTAATTAAAGCTTGATAGATTTAAGTGTCTGGGGTTAAGATTTAAAGAATTTTTTATGTCTTTTTTCTTATAATAGGGAACTTGTTTTTCACCGCCACTTCTAATTTTTATAAATAGAAGCTCGTCTTTTATGTTAGAAAATAACAACCATGGATTTCCATTATTTCTACTTCATGTTTTTAGAAACATAGGAACGTTCATTTTAAAAAGATTGCTCTCAAAACTTTTTTATTAAAATCTAGTTTTCTATTTGAAAAAATAAACCCACCTCCATTTTTTGCATGTCTTATTTGGCATGCTTACCCCTATTTTATTCATTAAAAAGATCTTATGTCAATGGAAATAAGATTTGGTTCCGTAAATATAGGCACTCAATATTTAAAAAGAGTATATGTTACGGAGTACGAGGATAAAATTCATTACTCCTATACATATACATTGGGTTATTTATTATTTATGAAGAAAGAAAAACATATATGTTAGAAAAATAAGATTTCATTTTCCTAATTATTTAAAAGAAAAATATATATAGAGAGGTTCGAGAAAAAATTACCTCGCCTCTAAATCCAAGCCCTCTTCATAAACCACCAAACCACTTATCCTATTTCAATGATTCTAGAATTAATTTAAAATTTTTTGAGAGCATAATTTTTAAATTGCATTATTTCCTTTAACTTCTTTTAAGCTAAAGTTTTTATATAATTTCAATCCATCTTTGTTAAACTAACAAAATAAATTTTTGCTTTCTATTTGTTTTATCTAGAAGTCTTTTTGAAACTCTTCCTCTATTTATAACATTTTCATAATTTAGGATTTAACTCTAATAGCCAGGATGTTTATTTTGATCTTACTTTTAATTAAGTCAAGCGGTAGCTAAACTTAGGATTTCTTTAATTCCTTATAAGTTCATCTCCAACTTTTGCTCTGGAATGACAAAAGCTTAAGTATGGGGGTATTTGATGAATTGTAAATATACCTATATTTATGTACAATAACTAAGTCGTTTTAGTTTATTTTTGTATATTTTTCTTTAATAAATTGCTTCTTTTTCGTAAAACTTGTTCTAACTTAAGTTATTTTTGTTTCCTGAATTTTTCAGGAAAAATTGAAAAAAAAGTCAAGTACACGCCCATGTACTGTTGGTCACGCCCGTGACCAGGGCGTGACAGTTCAAAACCCGTGAAATCGGCCGCAAATTGAAGAAATTGATGAACACACCCGGCCACACGCCCGTGTCAACCTAACACGGCCGTGACCGAGCCCCATGTCATCGCGCTTAACATTTTGCGCTCGACGATTGTTGACCGATCCAACACGCCCGTGTCCAATGATCTGACACGCCCGTGTCATTCCCGATCGACGATCAAAGCTTCCAACTCGACGAAATTCGCTCGACGAACGTCGACCAACCAGACACGTCCAGCGTCACACGCGTGACCTAGGGCATGACTCCTCCACCTGGCCGACAAGACCCGCACGGCGAATTTTCGACGCGACCCGCGCCCAGATCCACCTCCCCGACACGCCCACCGTCACGCCCGTGACATGGGGCCTGACCGTCATGTGACCACCACATGTCTAGTCAGAAGTCAACTTTGTCGTCAATTCATCGGATCGAATCATGTACATTGCTGACATGCCCCCTGACACGCCCGTGTCAGAGGGCGTGTCCAATGGAAATTTTGTCTATAAATAAGCAGCTTCTGCTTGTAATCCTATTCCACTTTTTGGATCCATTTTGTATAGGGGAAGTGCTGCTAAGATGAATTCCAAATGTTATGTAAGGGATATTTTTCCCCCTCTCCTTAGTTTTTGTTTTCGTTCTTTTGTAACCCGTTGTTTTAGCTTAATAAAATGTGCTTTTCATCTCTTTATTTGGCGTTGGAATGAATCTAAACAACTACCCTTATGCAATCTTATTTAGCTTTGTTTTTGCTTTGTTTTTGCTCTTTTTATGTGTGTGTGTGTTTGAGAATAATTTTCATGTTTTTATGTTTAGTTATTTTTACTTAGTTTTGGTTAGACTTAGGTTTTGATAGCTTTCTATTTCATTCCTATAGATCCGTAAAAACGATTTCAAAGTGTTTTCAATTTTTTAACTTAGATTTTTCTTTTTTTATGTGGTAAACTTTTTCGTTCTTTTCACTTTATTTTCACTTTTTAACAACTTTTACAGAGTTATAGGAATGAATATATATTCATTTTAATTTTTCGTGCACTTTTATTTTGTTTTACACTTTTACACGTTTAATTTTTTTGTCCTCTTTTTATTCATTTCTACCGCATTTATGCAGTAGAAATGTAATTGTTTAAATTTTTCGAGCACTTCCATTTTTGCGTTTATTTGCAAAACTTTTTTGCTCCGTTAATTTTTATTTTCGCTTTTTATGCATTTCTACCGCATTCTAGCGGTAGAAATGTAGTTATTTTAATTTTTCGGTAACCTAGGTTTTTGCAATTTTTTATGTGTGCGCATTTATTTTCGCCTACTCGTTAAGAGTTAAATGGCACATTGTTTTTATTTCCTTTCCAGTAAAGTGTGTGAGTTTTTCATTTCAGTAGAGAGTGTGTGTGCGTGTGTTTTACTTTATGTCGAGAGTGTGTGTGCGTGAGTTTTACTTTCTGTAGAGTGTGTGCGTGTGTTGCATTTATTTACTCATACTCGTTTGAGTAGGAATCGCTTTCATTTCTCCCGCCCACACATTTGCACTGGGACTCGCTCTTTACTGCTTTCATTTCAGTCCTACTCGTTTGAGTTGGACTTGAAATTTACTGCTTTGTTTACTGCTTTCCTTTACTGCTTTCTTTTCCTACTTTCATTTACTGCTTTCTTTATTGCTTTCACCGCCTGTCATCCTCATTCTGATGAGTGGCTAACCGTTCTTAGCCCTCAGTATTAAAGATCATTGGGACAAATAAAATTGCTTTAAATAATTAAAGGTCATGTTTTTCTAATTAATTAAAAGTACTTACGGTTTGTCTAGGGTTTAGGACGCGTAGAACCACATAATCGATGTGTGGTCTCTATTTTTGTAGTACATACGCTAGCTAGCTGAGAGGCCGTGCGTATGGACCGATCGCCCCTTGGTAAATGGAGTTCCGCACTAAACTTCGAGCGAGGAGGCACGCAAACTCTACCGGATTGGGTTCCCCACCCAATAGTGGGGTTCTTAGCGTAATGCGGGCGTTAAGAGGAATCCTTCGTCGGACTAACATTCGGTCGAATAGTCTTAGCATTCAGGTGAGCGATAGTCCTAGAGATACGTGAGCTCATTCTAG
The DNA here is from genome assembly GCA_039583875.1 of Platanthera guangdongensis. Classification (NCBI taxonomy): domain Eukaryota; kingdom Viridiplantae; phylum Streptophyta; class Magnoliopsida; order Asparagales; family Orchidaceae; genus Platanthera; species Platanthera guangdongensis. The sequence goes on along the minus strand of CM077155.1, from coordinate 127,247,037 downwards.
TGGCACCTCCACGGCCAAGTCTCCGCCTTAATTAATTTGAAACTTAGGATCTTTTTTTATTAAAAGTTTATTTTAGTTCAATTTCGATTCGATGCCGTCGCGCTAAGCTTTTCATCGGCTCCACCTTTATTGCTTTCTCTTTTATGCTTTCTTTTTTCTATCATTTTTTATTATATATAAAATACCCGACATGTAATTATCGGTAAAATAATAGTCCCCTCCAGGGAAGAGTTGAAAAATCGAACTAACCCCAAGAACAATACGACCTTGATATTCCACACCGGAATATCCTATACTACAGGCGATAGGTGCACTTGCCTCCTTTCGTTAAAACTCGATCTAAACCGTTTTATATCCAAATAAATAAATCCATGCGCCCCGTTTTCTAAATAAAAACCACTCCCGCCTTTTTCCTTAAATAAACCGCCTGAAGCGCCGCGGGAATACTCACCAATTTTTGAAGTTTTAACCGCATCAAGTTTTTGGACCTGATGAGAAAATATCAATCTGTCATCCACATAAATTTATACTAATAAGATTTTATCCTTATGGTGCCTAGTGAATAATGCATTATCTATTATGCCTCTAGTGAATTCATGCTCTATCAGAAAGCTAGCTAAGGTCTCATACCAAGCTCTTGGATCTTGCTTTAGACCATAAAGGGCTTTATGCAATCTAAATACATAAGAGGGATGGGTTGGAGAGACAAAACCTGGAGGTTGTTCAACATAAACCTCTTCTTTTAGTACTCCATTTAGAAATGCACTTTTCGCATCCATCTCGTAGACTTTAAACTTCTTGTAGGCAGCATAGGCAAGAAAGATTCTAATTGCTTCTAACCTTGCAACTGGCTCAAAGGTTTGATCATAGTCTATACCTTCTTCTTGCATATATCCTTGAGCAACAAGCCTAGCTTTGTTCCTCACAATTGCACCTTGGGCATCTAGTTTGTTTCTATATACCCCTTTAGTTCCAATGACTGGGTAGTCTTTGGATCTTGGAACCAAATCCCAAACTCTACATCTCTCAAATTGGTTGAGTTCCTCTTACATTGCAATAATCCAGTGGGGATCTTGCTCAGCATCTTTTATGGATTGAGGTTCAATTTGAGAGAGAAAACAGGCATTTAACACATCTTGGTTGAGTTGATGCCTTGTCTGTACACCTACTGTTACGTCTTCAATCACTTGGGATCTAGGGTTATCCCTCAGTGTGAAAAGATCAGTGGGTGGAGTTGGTTCAGCAACAACATTTGGATTTAATTCCTCTTGTGGAATTATATTTGCTGTTGAATGAGATTCAGCCTCTTCCAAAGATTCATCTTCACGGTCTTCAACAACTTGCGGAGGAGAGGGTACTGTAGCTTCTTGTGGAAGGTTTAATTCACCCATTTTCTCACACAAGTGAGGTACCTGCAAAGTGTTACTGGTAGAAATCTCTTTCTCCTTATAAGACATGTTAGTTTCATCAAAAGTAACATGTATTGATTCGTCAATTTTTAAAGTTGATTTATTAAACACCCTATAAGCTTTGCTTACTTGGGAATATCCTAGAAAAATTCCCTCTACAGCCTTAGCTTCAAACTTTCTAATATATTTCTTATTATTATTATGTATATAGCATACACATCCAAACACTTTAAAATAAGTGATTTTAGGTTTCTTCCCTTTAAGTAATTCAGGGAGTGATGTAGATTTTATAAGTTTTGAAAATGATCCAAACTAAACTCTCAAATAGGCAAGTGCACCTATCGAAATTTAGTATAGGAAATATCGTATTTAAACTCGGGGACCGTTGAGTATTTGTACTCACAAGGAAGAACTATTATTTTATCGATCGGAAAATTGGTTTTTGCAAAAACGAAAACAAACGTTAAATTAAGAGGAGAAATTCGATGAATAAAAGGCTAGCACTTGATCTGGAATCCCTTTGGGCTAGAATAAAATCCACAAAATTAAAGCGCACAAGCATCTAAATTATTAACTTCGACCGCGGAGGTTCCAAAGCTATGAAGCACCTCTCTCGAGAATACGCACTCGACTAACCTTAGGTAGATCGATTAAGACCTCTCGGCCAGTCAAAAGACCTAAGCTTGCTTTAGGCGGTGAACCTCACTAATGGAGTTGACTCCAAGGCGGAAGAATTTTGCGTTCCTCTCTCGAGGGGTGCAAGAAATTCGCTTTATCCTTGAGTGATCTACTCGTATCCACAGCCTCTCGGTAAATCTAGGATACGAATCTAAGCTCGAATAAACATAATTTGCAACTTATGAATTCGAAGAAAATTTAAATCAAAGATAAATCAAAGTTTAGAAAATAGAATGCTTGCTAATTTGAGACAAAAATAAGAATTTTATTCCATTCCAAAGTTCATCATGATCAAGTGCTAATTGGGAAACTAGCTACTCATCATGATGGGAGAATTACATGAAAGCATAAGGAAAGACATGATTAAAGAACGACTTGAAAATAAAGGTTACACTATGAATTGAAAATGCAGGAAAAACAGTAAAGAAAATAGAATTAAGCTCCCAAAAATCTCCTCCTGAGCATCTGAAGCTGTCTGGAATTTATAGAAAAAGTTGTTGGGTGGTCACGCCCCTAGGTCACGCCCGTGACCTAGGGCGTGTCGATCTCGGAACCTGAAAGATATAGTACCTAAACACCTAGAGGGGGGGTGAATAGGTGTCCTAATTCTTTTTTAAACTTTAATGGCAGCAATCAGTTATAACACATAATCTACTCTAGTTTTGCAATCGCACAGCATACACAGCAAAGCACAGCACAGCAGACACAGAGTTTTATAGTGGTTCCCCAAGCTTTGGGTACATCCACTTTCCGCCTTCGCCTATCTAGCAGTGTACTAGATTCGGCCAAACTTCACCACTGTCTCAGAACCCAAACTGGTTCCAACACCTCAGGCCCAAGGCCCTACAACTCAGCTTTTCCACAAAGCCTACACTCAGCCACAAAGGCCTACACTCAGCCAACAAGGCCTACACTCAGCTACCAAGGCCTACACTCAGAGATTTCAATCTCCTACACTCAGGCTCTCAAGCCCTACCCTCAGCCTTTATAATTACAATCTTACAAAACACTCAGATCCAAAGGATCCTACAAGATAAAAATGAATTTACAATTGTTAACTCAATAACCCAAAGACAAGAGAGGGAGGTTGTGAGTTTCTTGATGAGTTCTTGGAAGAACTCAGCTGGATTCAATCTGACTTAGCTTTCTTCAAAGCTTCTTGAAAGTAGAACTCAATTAGATTGACTCCTTCTGCAGTTGATCCTTGACCTCTGCTTCTTAAGACCCAGAATGAATCTGAATCCTTCTTCTCAGCCTAGTTCCAACGGCTGATTTCTTGGATGGAGCCCTCTCTCTCCAACTTCTTAGATCTGCACTTGGACAGCTAGATCTTCTTGATTTGATCCTTGATTAATAACTTGAACAACTCTGTGAACCACTTTTTGAATTGCTTCAACAACCTCAACAATAGTTTCTGTAGACTGTATGAGCCTATTTATAGGCCTTCTTCATGTTAACCGACTGGTCTGGTTCATAACTGTCTTCTGACAACTCTGACAGGTGCTGTAGACCGGCTGGAACGACATCTGTCAAGTCATCCAGTCAGTTCTTGAAAGTTCTCTAACTGTCTGAAAGTGTCGAGACTTTCTGTCTTTAAGTGTCGACACTTATAGACCAAGTGTCGACACAAGTTGTGTAAGTGTCGACACAAGTCTACAAGGTGTCGACACAACTCCTTGTGTTGTAGATTCGATGTCTCGACACAGTTTCTTCTGCATGTGTCGACACTGAAATTGAGTGTCGACACAAGTACTTGATCTTCTATCTTTTGCTGAATTCTTCTAAGTGTCGACACATCTCCTTTGTGTCGACACATCTTCATGTGTTGAATCTGTCAAGTGTCGACACTGCTTCTTGGTGTCGACACATAGTCTTCAATGTTGATACTTACTGAGTATCGACACAGCTCCTTGTGTCGACACTTGATTCTTCTGTTGAGACTTCAGCTGAGTGTCGACACATTCCCATAGTGTCGACACTTATACTTAGAATAATTTTTGATCTTGCTGTTCTTTGCTAAGTGTCGACACAGCTCCATGTGTCGACACTTTCTTCAAGTGTTGAGTCTTCAGCTGAGTGTCGACACATTGTTCTTGGTGTCGACACTAACTTCAAATGTTGACTCTTCTGTTGAGTGTCGACACATTGTTCTGAGTGTCGACACTTATACTTAGTCTCTGCTGACTTTTGCTGAGTGTCGACACAGCTCCAAGTGTCGACACTTTCTGGTGTAGACACAGCTTCACTGGGTGTCGACACTGCTGTTAAGTGTCGACACTGCTTTACTGTACTTTCTTCATTGAGTGTCGACACAGCTCCTTGTGTCGACACTTTGTGTCTGGTGTCGACTCTGCATCCCAGGTGTCGACACAATGACACCAAATATCGACACTGCTTGTCTGGGTGTCGACACAAGTCTTTTTAAGTGTCGACACTTTTCCTCTGGGTGTCGACACATGGACTTAGAAATTTTTGCTTCAGTCCTGCAAATACTTAGCCTGCACAAGTAACTCAAAAACACATCAAATACATTTTGATGTATATCATTGAGTTGGGTGAGGCTTCTTCAAATCAGGTACATTTAAACCAATGTACCCAACAATCTCCCCCTATTTGGAGAAGTCATAACCCTTAGTCAATGATATACACCATTCATAATAAAAATTACAAAATGATGTAAGGCAGGATAATATACAGCAGGGTAAACATAAACATGTATCAACTTCACATGTATACAAATTCATCATCACAGAACAAATATGAAATAGACATAGACATCATCACAGAACAAACATGAAATAGATTAATCATATATTGTTCAAATATCTGTCTTATACAGTTTCAAAAGTTCACAAAAATGTTTTACATCAAAAAGATTACACAGTAAACTTTAAGAAAATTCTAATTCTATTTCAGTTCTGGTTCCTTGATAACTATTCCTTTGTCAGCATGAACCTTAGCTTGGACAGGAGCATCAACAACATCAGCATCAACAGGTTTCTTTCCTTTCAAGTCTTTCTTCTTAAGCTCTTCTGCTTTGATCTTTTGTCTTTCAAAGTAATGGTATGGCTTAGGAAAGTACTTGCTAGGCTCCTGGGCAGTAGGAGGTAGCTTTCCCATCTTTGCCTTCCTTCTGTATTGGACAATTGCCTCCTGTCTAAATTCATATTTTCTCCATTCAACTTCAGAGAACCATTTGTTCCTGTCATAAATGTTGTCTTTGGCAGCTTTCCAGGCAGTTAATATAATGTTTCTAGAGGTAGGGCTCCATTGCTCAAAATCTGGTCTCTGTTGAGTTTGTTCCCTAAACCTCTTCTTAGATAATCTTGTCTCTTCTTCTTTTTGCAATGCCTCTTGCATGGCTTCAGATATAGGCTGAACAACCTTTTCAATAATAACATTGTCCTTGCCCCCAGGTGGGCTGTACATGGTCTGTACATCAGCATGCACCATTTCAAAATCTGGAGGAGGATATATGACTTGAGCTACTTCCGGTTGCTAACCTCCAAGATAGGCAGGGTTAATTCCAGATTCAGCAACATCATTGTCATCACACAGAGGAGGATATCCAAGTGTTGCTCTGATAGAATTTGATATCCACTTAGCATGGTCAGAGCTTGCCTTGACTAACACTCTCTCCCCCTTTATGACTTCTCTAGCCATGTGATCTCTGACATCATCCTTCTGAAATCTGATTTGATTATCCAAGTATCTGACTCCATCTTTAAAGAAAGGTTTGAGCTTTTTAAGTTGTTCAGATATGGCCTTCTGGGAGTCTTCAATGGCAGTCTTAACAGCATTGATTTCTTCTTGAAATACCTTATCAAATTCAGCTTTAACAGTAGCAGTAGAGGTAGAAGGTCCAGCAGCCTGGTTCTTTAATTCTGTGACAATAGCATTATGGGAAGCAGTAAGATTGTCATTCATCCTTAGCTGATTTTCAAGAACATACCCTTGCTTTAATGCTATGTCATCTACTTGTGCTTTTATCTTTTCTTGGTGTGTAGCCAAGTACACCACTGTATTCCCCCCTTTGTGGAAGCAGTCTGTCATCTCTTTCTTGTTAAGGTTCATTTCAAACCTTATAGACTTGATATCTTGGGCCAGATCAAATTGCAATATTTTTGCCCTTCATCCACATACTTCTCAATTGCTTTTCTATGTTCATCCAGTTTAATCTGCATTGCCACCATTAAAGCACTATAATCTATTGATGGGGCTTGCTGAACTATAGGCTGTGGTGCAATAGATTGTAGAGCTTTCTTATAACTTTGGCTTCTTCTTTTGAATACATAAAGTTTCTTTTGCTTAGCCCTTGTAGCCTCCTCATCTTCATATTCTGAGGAGCTGGCTATGTCCACCCTCTCCTTAGGGCTTGAAGGCCTCTCAGTTTGCACATCTGGTGCCTTCTCAGTTTCTTGCCTCACAGGCTCTTCATGAACTTGCACTTGCTCCCCCTCAAGTGAAGCATTCTCTTCTTCAGCAGCAGCCTTGTCCATGTCAAAATCTTGTTGGTCTAGATTTAAAAATAAATCTTCCATGGTGAATTCTTGTGGTGAAGGAGCTGGAGAAATTCTTGGCTCTTCAACCACTGGATCAGGAACCACTTCTAGTACAACAGATGTGTCTTCTATAACAGCATCTGGAACTTGACTATTCAGCTGAGTTTGCTGATGATCATCAGACAAATGAGTATCTTCCATAGAAAAATCTAAAGTGTTTATTTCAGTGATTACCTCTAGTATGATGGTGGTTGCTTGTTCACTTTCCAGTGTAGTTGGTTCTTCTACAACTGGAAGCTCCCCCTGGCTGTGATCCTTGTGGATGGGGCTAGCTTGAGGTAGCTCCCCCTGGATCTCAGCAACCTCTTGAGGAGCAGGAGTCTTTACAGCAGGCTCTTCCTCATTTTCATCTGGAGTGAAGACAACCTGTTCTTCACTGTCAGAACTACTAGTGGACTCTTGTGCCACTGGAGCAGTTTTCCTTTTCTTCTGTGGTGGAATCTCCTTCTCAGAAACTATCTTTTCAGGGGTTGGCAGCTCCTTAGTCAACACCCTGTCCCATCTGGAAAATATCCTCATATCCATCTTTCTCATATGGTTTATTTTGCTTCCAGCAGCAGTACTCATTACTTCAGGTATTACACCAGCAAGATAAAGACTTAAAATCCTGCCCAGGTTGGGCTTCTTCAAGCTTTCTTTAATCTTCTCATAAACTACTATAGACCAGTCAGTTTTTAGAGTGAAGATTATCCTTGTCATTATTCCAAACATATAGGCATACACTCTGTCATGCCCTCCTGGCTTTCTTAAAATTACCTTTCCAACAATTTCAGAAAGGAATTTACCTTGATTGTTCATCCCTTTTCTATTGAACACAGAACCAATCTTCCGCTTAGAATCAAGTCCACACCAGGTTAGAGCTTCCCTGGTCTTTGTAGCTGTAACTTCATCTTCCTCTTGAGTTCTTGGAAGCTGTAGAATCTTCCTCAGACTTTTTGGTGATACCTTGACCTTCTCACCATGAACTCTGGATTTGATTTTGTATCCAGATTCGTCCACCTTTGCTCCATGGAAGAATTCAAGTACCTCTTTCTTCCATATCTTAGTAGGTTCTGAAACGAGATAATCTAACCCAGAATCGGCAACTAGGGTTATCACGTGCTTGATTTCTTGCTCAGCATCCTCAAAAGCGCCGCGCACCAGCTCGTAACCCTCGTTGACATTCTCCTCAAGCTTAGGTGATGGCGCGGCCCCTCCAACACTTCCTGATGATGACCCGGTTGTTGCGGCCCCTCCAACACTTCCTGATGATGACCCGGTTGCTGCGGCGCAACAAGTTAAAGATTTGCGGCGTCATGACAACGCCACGGACGCTAACGGAAAGCTGCGATACAACCTCCGTCCGCGGCGCGCAAAGCTTGCTTAATAATTCTACTTAGTTTTATTTTAATTGCTTAAAACATTTGGCTTGTAATATTTTTATTTTCATGTTGGTGTGCTATTAAACCCTTGGTGTGTATGTAACCGCCCGGATGGATGAGATTTCATCTCCATCATGGATGGTTGGATCTCTTTTGTAACTCCTATTTAAAGGAGGATATTATGATGAGTTATGCATTGGAAAAAGAAACCTAAAGTAACCCCCCTTGAGGAATTTCGGCCACCATGGTGAAAGCCATAGCCACCTCCTCCCCTTTGGTGTGAAGCCAAGCCTTGCCTCCTCCATCCCCGTTCGGTGCGACTCCGGCGTGGCTTCTCTCGGTGCGACTCCGTGGAAGAAGGAAGCAGCCCCCTTCGGTGTGAAACCGGTGGAACCGTGGAGAGAGTGATTCTCCCACAAATATTGTGTGATCTTCTTCTTGGTTGGGTAATCTCTTCCCTATCTTTGTGTTTCTTGCTGTGAGAATTTTGTGGAGGTTATTCATCCGTCTTTTCCGCGATTTTAAAGTATTTTTCGCTTGCAAATCTGAATCGAACGTTGTTGTTGACCCTCTTGTTTTCCGGATTGGAAGATCCGCTAGAGAACAAACTAGGCCAAGCCTTGACTTGTTCTCCAAGATTGGGCACGCTTTGGTGCTAACTAGGGAGTTAATCTCAACTTGTTCTTGATCCCTCCTAATCGTTTACCGCCGCTCCTAAATATATTTTGTGCTGCGATTGACGGCTTATTGTGAAAAGAATAGATGCTTGTGTAGGTGCGGTGAGATGTGTGCTTGTTGGAGAGGTAGGTCCTAAGGTCGTGGTATCGAGTCCGGCTAGGCGCGAGTTGTGTGCTTGTTGGAGAGTAGGTCCTAAGGACGTTGTATCGAGTCCCGTATTTTTGAGAGCCAACCGACCCCTTTTCGTTCGCTTTTGGTCGGAGCACTCTCTTATTTTTTCTATGTTCTGTGATGGGTAATCCGCCGTTCACGTAAGCACGTCCATCTCACAAACATCCCTACACCAATTTGGTATCAGAGGCGGTCGTTTCAACTTTCACGTTGCAAACATCCTCTCTGCGTTCCTTGTTAGAGATCCGATCGTTAGAACTCCAAAAAAATATTTTCTGTGGTCTGCAAATAGCGGGCTGAAAACTTTATTTTTCAGCAAAATTTCAAAAACAAAATTTTTTAACGATCTACGTGTTATTCTCATCGGGAGTATATAAAAATATCTTATTTTCAATATAGCTTCAGTCCTAGAAAAATTCATCTTGCCCGGGGCCTCCCAAACCTGAATGCGCACTAGGCTAGGAACGGAGTACGCAACCCCGTCTACGTCTAGGATGGCTGCGAACGAGCATGGTGATCCCAACACCGAGGCTATAGCAGGTCTTCGTGCCGAAATGACAGAGCTTAGGAACGCCTTAGCCCAGATCCTACAAAATCAAGCTAGGCCACCCCCACCTCCCGTTAATGCTGGGCAGCCCAACCGGCACCAACCGAACTTTGATTCGGATTCTGAGGGAAACTCTCCCCGTATGCCCCCTCGAGAACCCCGCCCTGAGCGAGGCTTTGATATCACGAGGGCTATCAAGATAGATGCCCCCACCTATGATGGCATGGGAGATCCCCAGATCTTCCTCCATTGGGCTATAGACATGGAGTGCTATTTCGAATGGCACAACCTCACGGACCCCCAAAAGGTTCAAGTTGCCAGGATGAAATTAATGGGACGTGCCAAAACCTATTGGCTGAATGAAGAACGTAGGTTAGGAGCTGGGCACGGGGTCCCACTCATTGGATGGGCTGTTATGAAGAACCTGCTAACCGATCAGTACGTTCCCGCGTACCATCGGACGCAAATGTTCGATGAGCTTGCCACCCTTCGGCAAGGCTCAATGTCTGTTGCTGAATATATGGGAGAACTTAAGGACCGTATGGTACGATGTGACCTTCGAGAGATCCCCGAAGTAACTTTATCTAGATTTCGAAAGGGACTTCACCCCGACATACAGCGGAAACTCTTGCGTTATGGTCACACGGACTTGAATACGACTTTCAATGCCGCCTTGGACATTGAAAAGAACCTAGCATCTAAAGCTCACTCTCGTTATTCTAATGCAAAGAATAAGTCCACCGCTGGGGCATCTTCTTCCACTTTTCCTGATAAAGGAAGATTTAGATCCTCCGAGTCGAAATCTGTTGTGATTACCGCGAGAAATACCAAGAACCCCGCTAGTGAGCGTATCCCCGTTGGAAAGGTTAGCAAGGCTAACACCACTTGTTACTCATGCGGTGTTCAAGGCCACTATGCCTATGAATGCCCCACCAAGACGAAGGCCATAGCCTTACTAGAGTCCACTACCGACCCTGACGACTATGTCCATGAGGCCGAAGAGGAGAGCGACCTTGACGGAGTCCCTAGTGACTTGGAGGACGATCACCGCCTTATGGTGATGCGTTGCATTTTGACCACTCCTCGTCCTGTAGATGACTGGAAGAGGACGAGCATCTTTTCCCTGATCTTTAAGAGTGGAGAAAAACTTTGCAAATTAGTTATTGATGGTGGTAGTTGCGTAAACGCCGTTTCTGAGAATGCCGTTAAGCGCATGTCCTTGACTGTCGAGCCGCACCCGACCCCCTACCAGGTCGCTTGGATTAGTAAGGTTACTATTAAGGTTACCCAACGATGCCTAGTCCCCCTGTCTTTCAAATCCTACACGGATGAGGTTTGGTGCGACGTCCTTCCAATGGACGTTTGTCATGTGTTATTAGGCCGCCCGTGGCTATATGACCGTGATGTGACGCACTATGGTCGTGCCAACACTTATGAGTTTAAATTCAATGGCAAGATCGTCACCTTGAGACCGACTGTGCCAAAAGAGCCGGTAGTGTTGGCTAAGGATACCACCATCCCAGTTGAGAGGAAAGCCTTGAGTTTAGTTGGTAGGAAGGAATTTGTGAAGGATCCCTTTATTGGGGGAATAATGTACGCTCTTGTACTTCTGAGTGAAAAAACTGATGGTGGCGTGTTGGAAGATTTACCCCGAGAGCTACGGGTATTGTTGGATGAGTTTAGGGATGTATACCCGGAGGAGTTGCCTTCGTCGTTACCACCGCTTAGAGATATACAACACGCAATAGACCTTATCCCCGGATCGTCCTTACCCAACCAACCACACTATAGGCTTAATCCAACTGCCCACATAGAGTTACAAACCCAGATAGAGGAGTTGTTAAATAAGGGATTTATTAGGACGAGTATGAGCCCATGTGCTGTCCCCGCTCTTCTTGCCCCTAAGAAGGATGGCACCTGGCGCATGTGTGTTGATAGCCGAGCTCTCAACAAAATTACTATAAAATATAGGTTTCCAATTCCGCGACTAGATGATCTCTTGGATGTCCTATCGGGTGCCACTATCTTCTCTAAACTGGACTTACGGAGTGGTTACCACCAAATCAGGATCCGAGAGGGGGATGAGTGGAAGACGGCGTTCAAGTCTAAGGACGGGTTGTATGAATGGCTTGTGATGCCCTTTGGGCTATCCAATGCCCCCAGCACCTTCTCCCGGATGATGACGCACATCTTTAGGCCATATATGGGGAAGTTTGTTGTAGTGTATTTTGATGACATCCTAGTGTTTAGTACCTCCCCCGCCGAACACCTCTCTCACATCAAAGTAGTCCTCTCCACCTTAAGGACTGAAACCTTATATCTAAATCTAAAGAAATGCACATTTTATGTTTCGGAGGTTGAATTCTTAGGTTATATAGTTGGCTCTGAAGGAATTCGTGTTGACCCAGGAAAGGTTCAGGTGATTAGAGACTGGCCCGAGCCCACTAGCCTTCGTGAGGTGCGTAGTTTCCACGGGTTAGCTACCTTTTATCGTCGTTTCATACGTGATTTTAGTAGCATTATGGCACCCATTACGGACTGCATGAAGAAAGGAGAATTCACATGGTCCAAATCCGCCACGTTTGCATTCCATCGTATTAAGGAGCTTATGACCGAAGCACCGGTGTTACGTCTCCCAGACTTCACCAAGGTCTTCGAGCTTACTTGTGATGCATCTGGCGTAGGGATTGGAGGTGTCTTGAGTCAAGAGGGCCACCCGGTTAGTTATTTTAGTGAGAAGTTAGCGGGTGCTAAATTAAATTATTCCAATTACGATAGGGAGTTTTATGCGGTCATTAGATGTTTGCATCATTGGAGGCACTACCTCCTTCATAAGGAGTTCGTGATCCTCTCTGATCATGAAGCGTTGCGATTCATCAATGGTCAGCACAAAATCAGCCCGCGCCACGCTAAATGGGTATCCTTCTTGCAAGAATACACATTTACTCTCAAGCACCTTAAGGGGACCGACAATCGAGTTGCCGATGCACTCAGTCGCCTCACCCTCTTACTTTCCTCCATGCAAGTCCACGTGGTAGGGTTCGAGCGCATAAAGGATGAATACGCCACATGCCCTGATTTTCAGGAGCCATACTTATCTGCCCAGGATAGCTCTCCCGCGACCATCACGGCCTATTCACTTAGAGACGGATACTTATTCAAACACGGAAAATTGTGTATCCCCCACTCCTCTTTGCGACTCCACATCATTTGGGAGTTACATAGTGGTGGCTTGAGTGGCCACTTTGGCAGAGACAAAACGATAACGCTCGTGGAGGAGAAATTCTTTTGGCCTAAACTAAAGGCGATGGTTGGGAAAGTTGTGAGCAGTTGCCGTACGTGCCAAGTTTCTAAAGGTACTAAGTCCAATGTAGGTTTATACACTCCGCTACCTATCCCATCCGTCCCGTGGGAAGACGTGAGCATGGACTTTGTATTAGGCCTTCCCCCCACCCTGCGACGTCATGATTCTATACTCGTTGTTGTGGATAGGTTCTCCAAGATGGCGTACTTCCTCCCCTGTAGTAAGACCAACGACGCCTCTCACATTGCGAAACTGTATTTTAAAGACGTCGTTAGTCACCGTGGCGTTCCGAAGACTATTGTCTCAGATAGGGACGTCAAGTTCACTAGCTACTTTTGGAAAACCTTGTGGGTTCTTATGGGCACAAAATTATTATTCTCCGCGGCTTATCACCCACAAACTGATGGCCAGACGGAAGTAGTCAATCGGAGCCTAGGCAATCTTCTTCGATGTCTCGTGAGCGACCATAAAGGCACTTGGGATTTACTGCTTCCACATGCACAACTGGCTTACAATAATTCTAAAAATCGGTCCACGGGTATGTCTCCGAATGAAATTGTCCACGGGTATAAGGCCCCTGTGCCACTTGACTTGGTCCCCTTACCTCCCACATACAAAACAAGTCAGTTTGCACAATCCTTCGCCCAACATATTCACGACTTACATGCACGTATACGAGCTACCTTGACTGCTCAATATGAGTCTTATCAAGCGCACGCTAATCTACATAGGAAGGTGTCACACTTTAAGGTCGGTGATCTGGTTTTAGTACGGTTAGTTCCCGAACGAATGCCAACTGGCACCGTTAAAAAGTTAGCTCCAAAACGCGCCGGTCCTTTTCGGATTATCAAGAAGCTAGGTGACAACGCTTTCGTATTGGATTTGCCTGCTGAATGGGGTATCTCCCCTATTTTTAATGTCTCGGATTTGACGTTGTTTGTTGCGCCTCCACAAGAGTTGGTTTCTTTGTCGTCTTCTCCCTCCACTGAAATTTCTAATGGGTTGGGGAGTGGTAGTTTGGATGATCTCTCTCCTCCGGTCCCCGCAGGTATAACATCGGATGGTACGTTGTCTTCTTTTATTCCTACTGCTGACATGTTTCCCAGGTTTCCCAAGACGTTTCTCCATCCAGATATGATACTCGCTGCTGAGCCACTTACTACTCCTGCCGGTGCTACCTACCGCTTCCTCATCCGTTGGCGTGACCGCCCACCGTCGGACGACTCATGGGTCCTCGCGACAGAGCTTCAACGTTTGGATGCCGAGCTTCTCCGCCGCTTTCTATCAGCCCACGCATCGGAGATGCGCGATTTTGAGTGGGGGAGGATTGATGGCGCGGCCCCTCCAACACTTCCTGATGATGACCCGGTTGTTGCGGCCCCTCCAACACTTCCTGATGATGACCCGGTTGCTGCGGCGCAACAAGTTAAAGATTTGCGGCGTCATGACAACGCCACGGACGCTAACGGAAAGCTGCGATACAACCTCCGTCCGCGGCGCGCAAAGCTTGCTTAATAATTCTACTTAGTTTTATTTTAATTGCTTAAAACATTTGGCTTGTAATATTTTTATTTTCATGTTGGTGTGCTATTAAACCCTTGGTGTGTATGTAACCGCCCGGATGGATGAGATTTCATCTCCATCATGGATGGTTGGATCTCTTTTGTAACTCCTATTTAAAGGAGGATATTATGATGAGTTATGCATTGGAAAAAGAAACCTAAAGTAACCCCCCCTTGAGGAATTTCGGCCACCATGGTGAAAGCCATAGCCACCTCCTCCCCTTTGGTGTGAAGCCAAGCCTTGCCTCCTCCATCCCCGTTCGGTGCGACTCCGGCGTGGCTTCTCTCGGTGCGACTCCGTGGAAGAAGGAAGCAGCCCCCTTCGGTGTGAAACCGGTGGAACCGTGGAGAGAGTGATTCTCCCACAAATATTGTGTGATCTTCTTCTTGGTTGGGTAATCTCTTCCCTATCTTTGTGTTTCTTGCTGTGAGAATTTTGTGGAGGTTATTCATCCGTCTTTTCCGCGATTTTAAAGTATTTTTCGCTTGCAAATCTGAATCGAACGTTGTTGTTGACCCTCTTGTTTTCCGGATTGGAAGATCCGCTAGAGAACAAACTAGGCCAAGCCTTGACTTGTTCTCCAAGATTGGGCACGCTTTGGTGCTAACTAGGGAGTTAATCTCAACTTGTTCTTGATCCCTCCTAATCGTTTACCGCCGCTCCTAAATATATTTTGTGCTGCGATTGACGGCTTATTGTGAAAAGAATAGATGCTTGTGTAGGTGCGGTGAGATGTGTGCTTGTTGGAGAGGTAGGTCCTAAGGTCGTGGTATCGAGTCCGGCTAGGCGCGAGTTGTGTGCTTGTTGGAGAGTAGGTCCTAAGGACGTTGTATCGAGTCCCGTATTTTTGAGAGCCAACCGACCCCTTTTCGTTCGCTTTTGGTCGGAGCACTCTCTTATTTTTTCTATGTTCTGTGATGGGTAATCCGCCGTTCACGTAAGCACGTCCATCTCACAAACATCCCTACACCATTAGGCGCCATTAGGGTTTGTAGAATTTGTCTTGAGAGAAGAGAGGTGTCGACACAGAAGTTTGGTCTCGAAACTTTGAAAGCGTGTCGACAAACAAAGACAAAGCCCTATTTATACCTTTCTAATTTTGAAGATGAAGCGGGACAGCTAACTTAAAATGTGTCGACACTGGCAATAAGTGTCTACACTGACTTATAATGTCTCGACACATATGTGTCGACACAAGTTTAGTCAACAGATTTGATGTGTCGACACTTGTTTATGTGTCGACACAACATAACTCGACACATAGTCGAGACTTTACTTAGAAAATTCTGAGTAAATACTAAGTGTCGACACCACTTTGGATGTGTCGACACCTACTTGGCATGTGTCGACACTAATATTCTGAAGTGTCGACACCAACTTCCTAGATGTGTCGACACCTATTTCCTGAAGTGTCGACACCACTATTCTGTGTCGACACCTTTTTACTTAGCCAATTTCAATTCTGTAAACTTACTCTAAGTTTATCATTCCTAGTTCAATTTTAAATCTATTGAACTTAGCTTCTTCTAGGGGCTTAATATACATATCAGCTACTTGATTATCAGTTTTAACATATTCTAATAAAATATCTTCTCTTTCTACATGCTCCCTAAGAAAATGATATTTAATTTCAATATGTTTTGTTCTACTATGGGATACAGGATTATTAGCTATTGAAATAGCACTTGTAGAATCACAGAAGAGTGGAGTTCTACTTACCTGAAATCCATAGTCCTCTAGCTGATGTTGTATCCACAGAAGTTGAGCACAACAACTTCCTGCAGCCACATACTCTGACTCTGCAGTGGAGATAGCCACACTGGTTTGCTTTTTGCTACTCCATGAAATTAGTCTCCCACCTAGGAATTGACAGGTTCCAGTAGTGCTTTTTCTATCTTCTTTGCATCCTGCAAAGTCTACATCTGAATAACCTGTTAGTTCAAAATCTCCATTCCTAGGGTACCAGAGGCCTAGATAGGGAGTGCCCTTTAGATATCTCAATATTCTTTTGACTGCTGTCAAATGAGACTCTTTAGGGCAGACTTGATACCTTGCACAGATACATGTAGCATACATGATATCTGGTGTACTAGCAGTCAAGTATAATAGGGAGCCAACTATCCCTCTATACAAGGTTTCATCTACAGGTTTCCCTGCATCATCCTTGCTAAGAGACATACTTGACCCCATAGGAGTCTTCATGGTACTGGATGAATCCATACCATACTTCCTTATGAGTTCTAGGGTCAACTTGGACTGACATATGGATAAACCACTCTCAGTCTGTTTAACTTGGAGACCCAAGAAAAACTTCAGCTCTCCCATACTACTCATCTCAAATTGACCTTGCATCAGTTTTGCAAACTTTTTGCAAAGGCTGCTTTCAGTAGACCCAAATATAATGTCATCTACATATATTTGGACTAGTATAACTTTGCCTCTATATTCCCTAAGGAATAGAGTCTTATCTATTTTCCCCCTTGAGAACTTGTTCTCAATGAGGAAACTAGATAGGGTTTCATACCAAGCCCTAGGGGCTTGCTTTAACCCATATAAAGCTTTCCTAAGTCTATAGACATGATGAGGTAAAGTTGGATCAACAAAACCTGAAGGCTGTTCCACATAGACTTCTTCCTTAATATTACCATTCAGAAATGCTGACTTGACATCCATTTGGTAAACCTTGAATCCTTGATAGGTTGCATAGGCTAAGAACATCCTTATGGCTTCCAGTCTGGCTACTGGAGCAAAGGTTTGATCAAAGTCAATACCTTCTTCTTGCCTATATCCTTTAGCAACCAATCTTGCTTTATTCTTAATGATGACCCCTTGTTCATCCATCTTATTCATGTAGATCCACTTGGTTCCTATTATATTGTGGTCTTTAGGTTTAGGAACAAGTTCCCAGACCTTGCACCTCTTGAACTGATTAAGCTCTTCTTGCATTGCTTTAGTCCATTGTGGATCTAGTATGGCTTCTTCAAACTTCTTAGGTTCAACTTGAGATAGAAAACTGGAGTAGACTGCTGCATTCATGTATCTGCTCCTGGTTTGTACTCCTTGTCTTGGATCTCCAATAATCTGCTCTACTGGATGATCTCTAAGATGCCTGTTGGCTGGAGGCATCCTAACTTCTGGTTGAACCTCTTCAGCATCTCCATCATGCTGTACTCCTTGTACTTCTTCTGCAATTGGTACATGTAGTTCTCCCCCTAGACAACAGCCACTGACTTCTACTTGCTGTCTTGCAGCAGGTATTTCTTCTATAGTAAGCTTGTCCATCTTTTTTGTTAAACCTGTGGGGTTGCATATAGTACTAGACAAATCATTGTTAATAAGTTTAGTCTCATCAAAAACTACATGCACAGATTCTTCTACAACTTGTGTAGTCAAGTTGTAGACTCTATAAGCCTTACTGTTATTGCTGTACCCAACAAAAATTCCCTCTTGGGACTTGTCACCAAACTTAGTCAAGTAAGACTTCCCATTGTTAAGTATGAAGCATTTGCAACCAAAGATCCTGAAATAGGATAGGTTTGGTTTCCTGCCTTTCACAACTTCATAGGGGGTCTTGTTGAGCCCTTTAATGATGGTAGCCCTATTTATAACATGGCATGCAGTATTAACTGCTTCAGCCCAGAAATACTCTGGCAGTGATGTATCACTTAATAGGGTCCTACCAGCCTCTATCAAGGTTCTATTCTTCCTCTCAGCAATGCCATTTTGCTGAGGTGTTCTAGGTGAAGAGAATTCTTGAAATATCCCAAATTCTTCACATAGTTCTATCATGCTTTCAGACTGAAATTCAGTACCATGGTCACTTCTAATCTTGACCACTGTACTATTTAGTTCATTCTGAATTTGCTTGACAAAGCTATGGAAGACACTAGGTGTTTCAGATTTCTGTCTTAAGAAGAACACCCAGGAAAACCTTGAGTAGTCATCTACAACTACAAGGGTATAGACCTTCCTACCTAAGCTGTGAACTGGCATTGGACCAAAGAGATCCAAGTGCAAGAGGTATAAACACCTCACAGCATCTTTGTTTTCTATGCTTCTAAAGGTAGATTTAGTCTGCTTGCCCTTTTGACAAGCTGAGCAAATACCATCTTTAACACACTTAACTTGAGGACCATTCCTCACTAACTCTTTGCTAAAGAGTCTGCTAATAGTCTTGTAGTTAAGATGGGCAAGCCTCTTATGCCATTTGACACAATGAGAGACTGTCTCATCAGCTACAAGACACACTGGAGAACCACTCTTCTCAACCATAATGTCTAAGCAATAGACATTCCTTTTCCTATAACCAGTCAAAATGATCTCTTGATCACTTGACCTCTTGATATGACAACCATTTTTAACAAATGAGATGTCATACCCAACATCACTTAATTGACTTATACTTATTAGGTTGTGTTTCAACCCTTTAACATAAGCCACTTGAGTAAAGGTAACCAAGTTGCTAGAAATGTTACCAAATCCTTTGATGATTCCTTTTTCAGAACCACCAAAGGTTACTTTTGGACCATCTTTTATTGGAATGTAGTCCCTTAGTAATCCTCTAGTTCCAGTCATATGTCTGGAACATCCACTGTCCAAGTACCATGTTGGGGTATGGCCACTTGGACTCACCTGCAAAACAGATTAATGAACCTTAGTACCCAAAGAATTCTTGGGTCCTTGGTACTTGTTAGTTTGCAACTTGACAAAACTACCTACTGGCTTTTCAACAGGTAATTTGCAACTCACTTTGGCACTAACATTGTGCCAACAGTCCATTGCAAAATGGCCAACTTTGCCACAGCACCAACATTCAAATTTATTGTACCTTTGCTTAGGTACTATCTTTGCTGTCTTATCTACAGCAGACTTGTTGAATGTTGAGGCTTTGCCCTTGGACTTGGACTTGGACTGCTCAGTCCTTGTAGGTCTAGTAAAGCCCAGTCCAGCTTTACCCTTGTGATGAATAAATTCATCAATTATGGGTAACACTGACTTAGGTTTAGAAAACCTAGCAACAAGCTCTCTCTCTTTCTGAAGATTGATCTCCAGACTCTTGATTTGATCATTCTTAAAGGTGATAGTCCCCATCTGAATCACTGTTATGTGTTTCAGCCTGGCTATCTCATTAAGCTTTTGATCAAATAGCTTCTCAGAATCTGTTGCAGCAGCTTTTAGATCAGCAATTTCCTTTGCCTGACTTTTGGCTAGGGACTTGCTC
The DNA here is from genome assembly GCA_039583875.1 of Platanthera guangdongensis. Taxonomy (NCBI): domain Eukaryota; kingdom Viridiplantae; phylum Streptophyta; class Magnoliopsida; order Asparagales; family Orchidaceae; genus Platanthera; species Platanthera guangdongensis. The sequence goes on along the minus strand of CM077155.1, from coordinate 127,227,543 downwards.
TTCTTGTAAGCTTGCAACAGTACTTTATATTCATTTATCAGTTGATGAATATCATCCTCAGACTCAGATACACTTTCATCACTTGATGAAGATGAATCTGATTCTGTACTAGCACAAGAAACTGAACTTAAAGTTGAACTTTGTACCTTACTGGGTCCTGGCTGCTCCAGGATTTTGTCACTCTCAGTCAATGCCATCAGTCCTTGGCACTGACAGTCTTCTTGTTCATAAATAGACTCCATTATCTGCATGAATTCTTCTTCTTCTTCTTCAGCAAACAGCCCTATGTATGCCTCAGCATCAGACTCAGTTTCTGAAGAAGAGATATCTGATAGAGTCTTCTCTTTCTTGGCAACAAAAGACTTCTCTTTCTTGCCTTTGAAATGAGTCTTCTTCTTGTCACTAGACTCTTTTCTCTTTTCAGGACATTCTGCAACAACATGGCCTTGTCTATTGCAGCAATAGCACACTATTTTAAAAACAGTTGCCTTGCTAGATTTAGTCCTCTTCCTGTCCTTCTTTGAGGCCTTTTTATCCTGATAAAAATCTTCTTTTCCTTTTGAAGTAGAAGGCCTTGACCTCCACTGTTTCTTCTTCAAGAATTTCTGAAAATGTCTAGTGAAGACAGCAAAGTCTTCATCACTTTCACTGCTTTCAGATTTTGTGTTGACTGACTCATCTGACTCTGATTCAGCAACCTTTGGAGGTGGAGGTGGTGACTTATTCCTGTACTTTCTGGAGGCTTCTGTCTTAAAAGCTACAGTTCTTTCCTTGTGTTCAGTTCTTGTTGATTTCTCCTCCTCTTTCCTCACTGTCAACTGCATTTCATAAGACAATAACTTGCCAAACAGTGTAGGTGGAGGAATTTCTCCCAACTTAGCCATTTCTCTAATGGCACAAATCTTTGTGTCCCAATCTTTAGTTAGGGACCTTAGGAACTTGTCATTTAGTTCATAATTGCTGAACTCTCTTCCATAAGACATGAGTTCATTCACTATTCTGTAGAACTTCTTATAGCACTCAGTTATGCTATCACCCTTTCCTTGACTAAAACTCTCATACTCTTGATTTAGCAAGGATTTTCTATCTTGCCTAACTTCTTCAGAACCTTCCATATACACAATAAGAGTGTCCTACATCTCTTTGGCTGTCTTACAGTGTATTAGATTCTGAAAAGTTGCATCATCTATGGCACTCACTATAATATTTTGTGCCCTTTTGTCCATGGTGGCTAGGACAATCTCATCCTTAGTCATTTCAGAGAAATCCTTTGGGGTTCTCTGATTTGCATCTAGAACTGATATCTTCATCGGCATATAAGGCCCTTCCTTTACTGTGATGTATATCCTAGGGTCTGAGGCTTCCATAAACAGCCTTACCCTTTCCTTCCAAATCTCAAATATCTCTTTCCTGCATAGAGGTAATTTCATGGAACCCAATTCCTTGTGATTCTCAGAGGAACCCATGGTTCTTGATTTTCTTGAATCTGTAATTTGACTTAGACTGAATCTGCCAATCAGGATCTCCTCAGACTGTTAGTCCTTTTTGAGGAACCTCCCTCTGATACCACTTGAAAGATATAGTACCTAAACACCTAGAGGGGGGGTGAATAGGTGCCCTAATTCTTTTTTAAACTTTAATGGCAGCAACCAGTTATAACACAGAATCTACTCTAGTTTTGCAATCACACAGCATACACAGCAAAGCACAGCACAGCAGACACAGAGTTTTATAGTGGTTCCCCAAGCTTTGGGTACATCCACTTTCCCCCTTCGCCTATATAGCAGTGTGCTAGATTCGGCCAAACTTCACCACTGTCTCAGAACCCAAACTGGTTCCAACACCTCAGGCCCAAGGCCCTACAACTCAGCTTTTCCACAAAGCCTACACTCAGCCACAAAGGCCTACACTCAGCCAACAAGGCCTACACTCAGCCACCAAGGCCTACACTCAGAGATTTCAATCTCCTACACTCAGGCTCTCAAGCCCTACCCTCAGCCTTTATAATTACAGGCTTACAAAACACTCAGATCCAAAGGATCCTACAAGATAAAAATGAATTTACAATTGTTAACTCAACAACCCAAAGACAAGAGAGGGAGGTTGTGAGTTTCTTGATGAGTTCTTGGAAGAACTCAGCTGGATTCAATCTGACTTAGCTTTCTTCAAAGCTTCTTGAAAGTAGAACTCAATTAGATTGACTCCTTCTGCAGTTGATCCTTGACCTCTACTTCTTAAGACCCAGAATGAATCTGAATCCTTCTTCTCAGCCTAGTTCCAACGGCTGATTTCTTGGATGGAGCTCTCTCTCTCCAACTTCTTAGATCTGCACTTGGACAGCTAGATCTTCTTGATTTGATCCTTGATTAATAACTTGAACAACTCTATGAACCACTTTTTGAATTGCTTCAACAACCTCAACAACAGTTTCTGTAGACTGTATGAGCCTATTTATAGGCCTTCTTCATGGTAACCGGCTGGTCTGGTTCATAACTGTCTTCTGACATCTCTGACAGGTGCTATAGACCGGCTGGAACGGCAGCTGTCAAGTAATCCAGTCAGTTCTTGAAAGTTCTCTAACTGTCTGAAAGTGTCGAGACTTTCTGTCTTTAAGTGTCGACACTTATAGACCAAGTGTCGACACAAGTTATGTAAGTGTCGACACAAGTCTACAAGGTGTCGACATAACTCCTTGTGTTGTAGATTCGATGTCTCGACACAGTTTCTTCTGCATGTGTCGACACTGAAATTGAGTGTCGACACAAGTACTTGATCTTCTATCTTTTGCTGAATTCTTCTAAGTGTCGACACATCTCCTTTGTGTCGACACATCTTCATGTGTTGAATCTGTCAAGTGTCGACACTGCTTCTTGGTGTCGACACATAGTATTCAATGTTGATACTTACTGAGTGTCGACACAGCTCCTTGTGTCGACACTTGATTCTTCTGTTGAGACTTCAGCTGAGTGTCGACACATTCCCATAGTGTCGACACTTGTACTTAGAATAATTTTTGATCTTGCTGTTCTTTGCTAAGTGTCGACACAGCTCCATGTGTCGACACTTTCTTCAAGTGTTGAGTCTTCAGCTGAGTGTCGACACATTGTTCTTGGTGTCGACACTAACTTCAAATGCTGACTCTTCTGTTGAGTGTCGACACATTGTTCTGAGTGTCGACTCTTATACTTAGTCTCTGCTGACTTTTGCTGAGTGTCGACACAGCTCCAAGTGTCGACACTTTCTGGTGTAGACACAGCTTCACTGGGTGTCGACACTGCTGTTAAGTGTCGACACTGCTTTACTGTACTTTCTTCATTGAGTGTCGACACAGCTCCTTGTGTCGACACTTTGTGTCTGGTGTCGACTCTGCATCCCAGGTGTCGACACAATGACTCCAAGTGTCGACACTGCTTGTCTGGGTGTCGACACAAGTCTTCTTAAGTGTCCACACTTTTCCTCTGGGTGTCGACACATGGACTTAGAAATTTTTGCTTCAGTCCTGCAAATACTTAGCCTGCACAAGTAACTCAAAAACACATCAAATACATTTTGATGTATATCATTGAGTTGGGTGAGGCTTCTTCAAATCAGGTACATTTAAACCAATGTACCCAACAGAACCGTCGTCTTCAAGTCCTCTGAACGTTGGCGCGGAACGCCAAAAGTCGTTATTTGGCGGGTCACGCCCCTAGGTCACGCCCGTGACCTAGGGCGTGTCTTGATGGTTGTAGAAAAATGGCGGGAAGCAGAAACGGCGGGAATAACTCCGGCCGTTGTTGGAAGGGTCACGCCCATGGTCATGCCCGTGACCTTGGGCGTGTCTTGAGAAAACTGACAGCGCCTGAAACTGCAGCATTAAGTCGGCACGCCAGGCTGTCACGGGGTTAGTCACGCCCGTGCCAAATTTGTCACGCCCGTGACTTGTTGCAAATAGAAACTGTCATTGACTGGAAGACAGGGCAAAGCACTGGATGTCATGCCTGGAGTACACGCCCGTGTGATGATGGTCACGCCCGTGACCTTAGGGCGTGTACTTTTAATTGACGTGGCAGATAGCTCCTTCCACGCGTCGGGTTCTCGCCAGGATGTCACGCCCGTGACCATGTCGGTCACGCCCGTGACTTTGGCGTGTCCTTTTGAAATTTTATTGCTTTTGCCCAGTTTTGTCTCTTGATCAACCCTATAGACTCCAAATTGAGATTTACAGCCCAGATTGCCCTGAAAATAAGAAATTAGAAAAATTAAATAATAAAATTATAAAATATACTTATAAACTAACTAATTATTAAATAAAAGTAATATAAAAACAAGGATAAAATTAGAGTTATCAAATACCCCCATACTTACTCGTTTGCTCGTCCCGAGCAAACAACTTTTCATGGAGAGTAGAAAAATCTTAACGCTAAAAATGAAAATTGAACATAAGGAGTAGAATGCGAAGTCTTATGCCTATGCTTGTAGTTATTATTGTAGAAAAACCTACTCAGCATACAAATTAGTTTTTTAATTTTCTAGAATGTGTTTCCATTTTTTATTTTTACTTCAAAGATGGAAACCCGATAAATCTTCGAATCACGTTTAGGGAGAAAGTAGCGTGTCTGCTAAGATAACATTGCACAAATCGAAGATCGGGATACCCTCCAAAGAAATCCATCAATGTCGATGGCCATAGGCTTGCCCTTTCACACTCTCGCCACGGCACTAGGTTAACTTATAAGCACAAATCAGTAGGACTTAAGTAGGTTGGAATGTTGGCTTAGGTTTTTGGTTTGAAAAAACAAAGATAAATGCGATGGGTAGACACACCAAAACCAAAAGAGAGCTTGCACAAAAGAAATAAATTGAAATACTCCGCCAATTCCTTTGTTTTTTTTTTCAATATGTTGAATATTTTTTCAACTTCCTCTTTTTTTTTGTTTTTTTTCTTTCTTTTTTTTTCTTTTCTTCTTTTTTTGTTGTTTTGTTTTTTTGTTTTTGAGGAGAAGTGAAAAATAGAACAACTCTTGTATATTTTCAAAAAGCCACCAAAATAAAATGGCTCCTAATCACACATAAACTGGTTTTATCTATAATTTTAAGCTCGGTTTTAGGTATGTAATTAGGATGCTTTTTAGGCTTTGGTAAAGTGTTGGTGGAGCTAAAACAAAAGGAAGGGTATAGGCTCAAATTGGCTTAGCAAGGGTAAAACGTTAGGTAAGGGTGCAAAGGCTCAAACTAGCCAAAAGAAATGCCTAAATCCTTTTCATGCTAATGAGTTTAATCTATGCAAAGTCTTGAGAATAGCTAGAGGGCAAGTTCTAGACATCGAGAAAGAATACCTCTTTCTTGATCCGCGAAATATCTCTCTAGTAAACTTCTACACACTCTCCTAAAATATTTTTAGATTTTACCGGTTTCCAAGTAAAAGTAAAATAAATTATTTCTACGCATTCAGAAAAAGAAAAATCTAATTATATGCTGAATATTTAATTCTACTCAAATTCTACTAACATGTGCACTTAACTAGAAACACAGCATGGCCAACAGTTCTACTACAAAATTCAAAATTCAATTAAAGCATCAAAATTTTTCTAAACTTATGTAAAAGTTGAATACCTAGAATTTCGCATGTGAGTAAATAGAGAAATAAAGATCTCCCTAATTTTGAAAGTAATCCTTTTTTTTTGTATTTTTTTTGTATTTTTGTAAAGTAAGCAAAAACAAAATTGCACAAAAGAAATAAAATCCTTTTTTTTTTGAAAATTAGTTTAATTTTTGTATGTTTTGCTTGAGAAATATCCCCCATACTTAAACAAGACATTGTCCCCAATGAAAAATAAATAAATAAAGAGAAAAGATAGGAGACTTCCCTGAAGCGGGTCATGCAGCACCAAAATGTACCTGGAAGACAAAGCTGAAGCAAAACATATTTTTTTTATTTTACGAAAAAGAAAAGATACATGACAAAGGACAAGAAAATGATAAAAAGAAAAGATACAATAGGGCTGTCTACAATCCCAAAAAAAACAGGCTAATCCTCATCGCTATGCTGCCTTGGCTCCTGATAGTGCGTTCGGAGGTTTGAAAACTCACGCTCAATACATGCCATGGAGGAGGCTTGATTTGTCGCTAGCGTGGTAAATCGGCTGTCAAAACTCACAAATCGAGCGTCAAAATCGGCCTGCATCGTATCTAAGCGTGTATGAAGAGACGCAAACTGACGATCCCAATAGCTCTGAGGGTCGGGCTCAGAAGAAGGGTCCGACGGTGGTGGAGGAATCTGGGGAGAGTGAATAGTGCCGTTGGGACCGGTACCGTAATCAAGGCCAAGATCTCCACCACCGACTGCGGGGGGAATAGCCTCAAACTCTCCATCACGTCGCCGCGCTAGGCCGAGGGCCTGAAGGGTCTGGAACTGGATGACTTGCGACGTCTGGACGCAGCTGAGGCGTGGAAGAGCATCCCAAATGCCGAGCTGCTTCGCGAGGAAAGTGATAAAGTTCCCTCCATGCACTGCTCCCAACCTCGCATTTTCGGCCTGGTGCCGAAAGAAAATTACGAGCAGATAACCAAGGTTGAGGGGGACCCAGTAAAACATACTATATAAATATAGTAAGTCTGCTCGAGTCACCACCCCGTGGCTATCGCCGCGACCAGAAATAGTGAAGGTAAGGAGGTTGTGGAGAATACGTAAAGCGGGAGAAATGAGTTGGATGCCTTTGGATTTCTTTGGGGTGTAGGGGGCGGTGTCACTACTGATTTCCGCCCAAAAGGCGAGAAGGTTGACATCGATCGGGAAATTAGTAATTAAATCGAGATAGGCGGGAGATTGGGAAAAAGCCTCCGAGCAGAAGCCCATGACGACATTGAGCTAGCGGATGGTGAGCTGATGCACCATCCCACCTATGCGAAAGACGATGAAGTCGTCACTGGCCGCCCAGCGGAACTCGAATGAAGCCAAGAACTCAACGGTAAGTTCAAGAAAGGCATGCTCGGAAATAGAGAAGAGGGAACTCCATCCAGGGGTGGATAGAAATCCCCGTACCAAATCCGCAGCTCCAAATGTGGCGAGGATCGCCCAATCTAAAATGCGGAACACGCCAAGGGGTTTGGCGCGTAGGCGCTCGCTGCGCTCCTGCTGGGTTTGGTTGTGAAAAAAGAGCATGGCTTCCACTGCGGTGGGATCCGCAGGGTGCTCGGAGGAGGAAGCGGTGGAGCGAGGGTGGTGGCGAGGCATTTTGGAAGAAGGGAGAAGAAGGAAGGATTCGGGTTAGCAAAGGGAGAAGAGAAGGGTTGGAAGGTGTGAAGGAAGAAGAGGGGGAAAATCCCTATTTATAGGGTTTTCGGGTAAGTCACGCCCCCCTGTCACGCCCGTGACAGGGGGCGTGACAAGCACGGGACAAAAAAAAGGAATCCGAGGCTGCCAGCCTCGGACTCGCTGGTCACGCCCCAGAGTCACGCCCGTGACTCTGGGCGTGTAAGGCGTGTCCGACGCAGGAATCCAATGCGCTGGCATTGGATTCCAAGGCCACGCCCCAGGTCACGCCCGTGACCTGGGGCGTGTCGCATTAAAAAATAACGCAAAGGAATCTGAGGCGTTGACCCCGGGTCATGCCTCGGATTCGATAATACGGCCCAGGGTCACGCCCGTGACCCTGGGGCGTGTATCTGAAAACGAGAATAAATTTAAAAAAAAAATTGGCTTGTTTTTCTTTTGTTTTCGGGCGAGTCACGACCGTGACTTGCCAGCGTCACGGGCGTGACACTAACTGTCACGGCCATGACTGGGCAGGAAGAGAAGCTTCCCAGCTTCACTTCGTTGAACGAAATTTCGGCCTAGACACGCCCGTGACCAATGATGGTCACGCCCGTGATAGTACCGAAAGACGAACAGAAAGCTGCGCTCGACGAAACAACTCTCGGGTTTCGCTCGACGAACTAAACACGTCTCGGTCACGCCCGTGACCTTAGTTCACGCCCGTGACAGAGGCGTGTACGAGCAGAAAATTTTTTTTTCTTTTGATTTTATATATATATATATATATATATATATATATATATATATATATATTTTTAAGATTCAACTAAACGATAATAAAACAAAAGTTACCGACTTGAAGAAACGCGTAGACTTGACGCTCAAATCCGTCGATCTTCACGCCAAAAAAGATGTCCTTCAAACCTGCAAAAATTTAAATAAAATTAAAAATAAGAAGAAAAGATAAGCATGGGGTGCCTCCCACAAGCGTTTTGTTTATTGTCGTTGAGCTCGACCAAAGCGGGGCATTCGTTTATGGGTTCGGGATGTTAATTTCCTCCCGGTACTCATTAGTAGTATCGCCGGCGAGGAATATCTTCAACCGGTGCCCATTCACTTTAAATTCACCTTGTTCCGGGTGCGAGATAAGCACTGTCCCATAGGGCCACACCTCTTTTACAATAAAAGGGCCGGACCATCGAGACTTGAGTTTTCCAGGAAAAAGTCGGAGGCGCGAATTATAGAGGAGAACTTGGTCTCCCGATTTGAAATCTTTAGGGTGCTTAATTTTTTTATCATGATAAAATTTTGTGCGCTCCTTATAAAGTTTATTACTCTCATAGGCTAAGGAGCGCCACTCATCGAGCTCGTTAATTTGGAATTTCCGAAGCTCGGAGGACAAATTTTCATCTAGATTTAAAAATTTAAGCGCCCAAAAGGCGCGGTGCTCAAGCTCAACCGGTAAGTGACATGCTTTCCCATAGACCAATCGGTACGGCGTACAACCGATAGCGGTCTTGTACGCGGTCTGATAAACCCAAAGAGAATCATCAAGCTTGACCGACCAATCCTTCCTACTAGTAGAAACCGTTTTCTCTAAAATTCGTTTGATTTCACGGTTAACTACTTCTACCTGGTCACTTGTTTTAGGGTGATAGGGGGTGGCTAACCTATGTGTAACGCCGTATTTAGACAAAACCTTAGCGAATTGTGCTTTACAAAAGTGGGTGCCCCTATCACTAACTATTGCCCGCGGTGCTCCAAATCGTGAAAATAGTTTTTTGAGAAATTGGGTCACGACTCGGGCGTCATTAGTGGGGAAGGCTTGCGCTTCCGCCCACCGTGACACATAGTCGACCGCTACCAATATATATTTATTTCCATAGGATGTTGGTAGCGGTCCAACAAAGTCGATCCCCCATAAATCAAAAACTTCTATTTCTAAAAATGTATTTAATGGCATTTCATCACGGCGGGAAATATTACCTGAGCGTTGGCATTGTTCACAACGACTTACATGGGCGTGAGCATCCTTGAAGATGCTTGGCCAATAGAAGCCCGCTTCAAGTACCTTCTGAGCCGTCCGATTAGCTTTATAGTGCCCACCGGCGGGTCCCTCATGACAATGCTTTAAAATTTGTGCGCCTTCCTCAAGAGAAACACACCTCCGCACTACTTGGTCCGCGCAAACACGAAAAAGGAAAGGATCCTCCCAAAAATAATTTTTCAAATCAGAAAAGAATTTCTTCTTTTCTTGATAAGAAAAACCATTCGGGAGGAATCTCGCAACAAGATAATTTGCGAAATCGGCGAACCAAGGAGTGGGGAGGGTGATTACCTTATGAATGGCGAGAAGGCACTCCTCGGGGAAAGTGTCGTCAATGTCCTCCTCCATGAGCTCCCCCGAATTGGGGTTCTCCAACCGCGAAAGATGGTCAGCCGCCAAGTTCTCCGCTCCTCTCTTGTCGCGAATCTCCAAATCAAATTCTTGGAGTAGTAAGATCCACCTAATCAATCGCGGCTTTGCATCTGTTTTTGCTAGTAAATATCTCAAAGCCGAATGATCAGTAAAAACAATAATTTTAGACAAAGTGAGATTTGAGCGGAATTTATCAAATGCGAAAATTACGGCTAATAATTCTTTTTCGGTGGTCGTGTAATTTTCTTGTGCGGCGGTTAATGTTTTGCTTGCATAATAGATAGGATGAAAGTTTTTATTTATGCGTTGTCCTAATACCGCACCGACGGTAAAACTACTAGTGTCGCACATTATCTCAAATAGAAGCTCCCAATTGGGAGCGATCATGATAGGAGCGTTAATCAATTTTTCTTTAATAAGAGAAAAAGCACGCAAACAATTTTCGTCAAAAATGAACGGCGCGTCTTTTTCTAACAAGTGGGTAAGTGGCTTAGTTATTTTAGAAAAATCTTTAATAAACCGGCGATAGAAACCGGCATGCCCCAAAAAACTACGAACGGCCTTAACATTTGAAGGGGGAGGTAGTTTTTCTATAGTTTCAATTTTTGCTTTATCTACCTCTATGCCCTTACTAGAAATTTTATGGCCTAAGATCAAACCCTCCCGTACCATAAAATGGCACTTCTCCCAGTTTAAAACTAGGTTCGTGTCCTCACATCTTTGGAGTACACGGGAAAGGTTTGTCAAACATAATTCAAACGAATCTCCAAAAACGGAGAAATCGTCCATGAAAACCTCCATGATATCCTCCACTAATTCGTCAAAGATCGCTAGCATACACCTTTGGAAGGTTGCCGGCGCATTGCACAAACCAAAAGGCAGCCTTCGATAGGCGAAGGTGCCAAACGGACAAGTGAAGGTTTTTTTTTTCTTGGTCCTCGGGCGCGATTTGGATTTGAAAATATCCCGAGAGACCATCAAGAAAACAATAAAATGAGTGCCCGGATAGCCGTTCAAGTATTTGGTCAATAAACGGCAAAGTAAAATGATCCTTACGGGTTGCATCATTTAATTTACCGTAATCGATGCACACCCACCATCCGGTAACGGTTCGAGTAGGAACTAACTCGTTTTTATCATTAGGCACTACTGTTAACCCTCCTTTCTTGGGCACCACTTGGACTGGGCTCACCCAAGAGCTATCTGAAATTGGATAGATGATACCCGCATCTAATAATTTTATTACCTCGGCCTTGACTACCTCCTTCATGTTAGGATTTAGCCGGCGTTGAGGTTGAATGGTTTTGTGAGCGTGTTCTTCTAAAACAATTTTATGGGTGCAAAAGGAGGGATTAATCCCTCTCAAATCCGTGATCTTCCACGCAATTGCGCGGCGATGAAGTTTTAAAGTATGAGATAATTTAATTTTTTCCTCATCGGTCAAGTAGGCCGACACAATAACCGGAAGTTTTGAATCCTCCGCTAAAAATAAATACTCTAAATGATCAGGCAATTGTTTTAATTCTAGTGCGGGAGGTTCATCATAAGAAGTTTTCAAACGATCACTACCAATTTCTAAAAGTTCAAAAATAGGTGCGTGCGTGATCGAGAGATTATCACTATTTTCATGAGCAATTAAATCTAAATGTTCTAAATCGGCATCATGATCAATAGAAGATAAAGATGTTTCAGAAAAAAGAAAAGAGTCTTCTTCAGGAGAAGCCTCAAAATAATAACATGAGTCATCATTTGAGAGCGAGTTTTTCATAGACGTGTCAATAGTAAAGGTAACTTCTTCATCTCCGACTCTAAGGAGACGTTTCCTATTACTAACGTCTATAATTGCGCGCGAGGTGGCAAGAAAAGGGCGACCGAGAATGAGTGGGACCTCGGTGTCCTCTTCGATGTCAAAGATGACAAAATCTACCGGAAAGATAAATTTGTCAACTTTGACAAGCACATCCTCTATGATCCCCATAGGGAGCTTGACAGACCGATCCACCAATTTAATGCACATTCTTGTGGGTTTAGGTTCTCCTAATCCCAACTTCTTAACTAAAGAATAAGGCATTAAATTGATTGAGGCGCCTAGATCGGCTAACGCACGTTTTACTAATAAATCACCAAACAAACAGGGAATGGAGAAACTACCCGGATCGGGTAATTTCTTAGGTAATTTATTAAGTAAAACTGTCGAACACTCCGCATTCAATTGAACCGTGGAGATATCCTCAAGTTTCTTTTTATTGGATAAAAGATCCTTAAGGTACTTGGCGTATTTCGGCATTTGGGCTATTATTTCACAAAATGGTAGATTAATTTGGATTTGTTTAAACATGTCCAAAAATTTACCGTGATGTTCATCCACCCGGTCTTTTTGCATTCTAGATGGATAGGGAAGAGGTGGTTGATAAGCTTTTGGTTTATTAAGAGTAGAAGGCTTTGGCGGAGGAGAAGATGAAGAAATTATTACCTATGTATCAACCGGAATTGGAGAAGTATCAACCGGATTTGGAGAAGTGGTTACCTCCTTCCCGCTCCGTAAGGTGATGGCTTTGGCATGCTCCTTTGGGTTGGGCTCTGTATTGCCCGGTAGCGCTCCTCGTTGACGATCGGAGAGCATTTTAGCGATTTGCCCAATTTGCGTCTCCAAACTTCGAAGAGATCCGGTGAGATTCCGGATGTTGGCATCATTTGTAGTCGTATATTTAGTGAACAATTCCTCGAGATTGGGAGCTTTGGGAGCTTGCGGTGGAAAATAGCTGGGTGGAATCGTGTTCGGAGGGAGCGCCGCGTTCCCCGGATTACTCCAAGAGAAATTGGGGTGATTCCTTATACCCGGGTGATAGGTATTGCCAAAATTGTTACCCGGATTATAAGGTGGCCAATTCGGATTACCCATGTAATCCACATGCTCGGCAATAGTAGAAGGCTCCCAATATTGGGGCTCACAGGTAGATTTGGACGAGGAAGCAGACATCTTGTTCATCTGTTTTTGCAGTTGCTCAACCTGGAGAGACAAACTTGAAACCGTATCGATTTCATACATCCTGGTCGGTTTAGGTGGTTTAGACCGAGGTGTACTCCATTGATAGGTATTCAAAGCCATACCTTCTATAAGCTCTTGTGCGGCCGCCGGTGTTTTGTTATTAAGCATTCCACCGGCGGCGGCATCGATATGTTGCCTAGTTTGAGAATTTAGGCCGTTATAGAAGGTTTGGATTTGTAACCAATCCGGAATTGCATGATGAGGACATCGACGAAGCAATTCCTTGAAACGCTCCCAAGTATCATATAACGTTTCCGAATCAAGTAGGGAGAAATAAGTGAGATCATTGCGCAATTTAGCCATTTTAGCCGGCGGAAAGTATTTCGTAAGAAATCTTTCCGTCATTTGAGCCCATGTTGTGATGGAGCCTCTCGGTAGAGAACCCAACCACTGCTTGGCTTTAGTGCGCAATGTAAATGGGAATAACCTTAGCCGGATGGCATCATCGGATACACCATTAATTTTAAAAGTATCGCATATTTCTAAGAAATTTGAAATATGCGCGTTTGGATCTTCATCTTGAAGCCCATCAAATTGTACATATTGTTGTACCATTTGGATGATGCTTGGCTTCAACTCAAAATTATTGGGGGCAATAGCGGGGCGAACAATACTAGATTGAGTCTCATCCAAGTTTGGACGGGCATAATAGGACATAGTCCTTTGTTCAACCGCATTTGGCTCACCCATATTGGAAGAAGCAGAAGAAGGAGATCTAGGAGAATGGGAAGAACTAAATGAAGAAGGAGAAGAAGAAGGCGGTGACGGAGAGAGGATTAATGAAGGATTAGGAGTGTCTCATAAGGATTCCGTATCTTGAAAATTCGGAACTTGAAATCGTAAGCGGTGCCGCAGGGTTCGCTCGATTTCCGGATCCAAATCAAAAAGAGGCGACGGATTCCCTCGGGTCATACACCAAAATAAGACAAAATAAAAAAAATTTTATTTTGATATTTCTAAAACAAAAAGAAAATGATAAAATTAATAGATCCTTGCTTTCAAAATATCAACAAAAAAATATTCTCCGGCAACGGCGCCAAAAACTTGATGTAGATTTTATAAGTTTTGAAAATAATCCAAACTAAACTCTCAACTAGGCAAGTGCACCTATCGAAATTTAGTATAGGAAATATCGTATTTAAACTCGGGGACCGTTGAGTATTTGTACTCACAAGGAAGAACTATTATTTTATCGATCGGAAAATTGGTTTTTGCGAAAACAAAAACAAACGTTAAATTAAGAGGAGAAATTCGATGAATAAAAGGCTAGCACTTGATCTGGAATCCCTTTGGGCTAGAATAAAATCCACGAAATTAAAGCGCACAAGCATCTAAATTATTAACTTCGACCGCGGAGGTTCCAAAGCTACGAAGCGCCTCTCTCGAGAATAAGCACTCGACTAACCTTAGGTAGATCGATTAAGACCTCTCGGCTAGTCGAAAGACCTAAGCTTGCTTTAGGCGGTGAACCTCACTAATGGAGTTGACTCCAAGGCGGAAGAATTTTGCGTTCCTCTCTCGAGGGGTGCAAGAAATTCTCTTTATCCTTGAGTGATCTACTCGTATCCACAACCTCTCGATAAATCTAGGATACGAATCTAAGCTCGAATAACATAATTTGCAACTTATGAATTCGAAGAAAATTTAAATCAAAGATAAATCAAAGTTTAGAAAATAGAATGCTTGCTAATTTGAGACAAAAATAAGAATTTTATTCCATTCCAAAGTTCGTCATGATCAAATGCTAATTGGGAAATTAGCTACTCATCATGATGGGAGAATTACATGAAAGCATAAGGAAAGACATGATTAAAGAACGAATTGAAAATAAAGGTTACACTATGAATTGAAAATGCAGGAAAAACAGTAAAGAAAATAGAATTAAGCTCTCAAAAATCTCCTCCTGAGCATCTGAAGCTGTCTGGAATTTATAAAAAAAGTTGCTGGGTGGTCACGCCCCTAGGTCACGCCCATGACCTAGGGCGTGTCGATCTCGGAACCGTCGTCTTCAAGTCCTCTGAACGTTGGCGCGGAACGCCAAAAGTCGTTAATTGGCGGGTCACGCCCCTAGGTCACGCCCGTGACCTAGGGCGTGTCTTGACGGTTGTAGAAAAACGGCGGGAAGCAGAAATGGCGGGAATAACTTCGGCCGTTGTTGGAAGGGTCAAGCCCATGGTCACGCCTGTGACCTTGGGCGTGTCTTGAGAAAACTGACAGCGCCTGAAACTACAGCATTAAGTCAGCACGCCGGGCTGTCACGGGGTTAGTCACGCCCGTGCCAAATTTGTCACGTCCGTGACTTGTTGCAAATAGAAACTGCCGTTGACTGGAAGACAGGGCAAAGCACTGGATGTCACGCCTGGAGTACACGCCTGTGTGATGATGGTCACGCTCGTGACCTTAGGGCGTGTACTTTTAATTGACGTGGCAGATAGCTCCTTCCACGCGCCGGGTTCTCGCCAGGATGTCACGCCCGTGACCATGTCGGTCACGCCCGTGACTTTGGCGTGTCCTTTTGAAATTTTATTGCTTTTGCCCAGTTTTGTCTCCTGATCAATCCTATAGACTCCAAATTGAGATTTACAGCCCAGATTGCCCTGAAAATAAGAAATTAGAAAAATTAAATAATAAATTTATAAAATATACTTATAAACTAACTAATTATTAAATAAAAGTAATATAAAAATAAGGACAAAATTAGAGTTATCAGGGAGTCTTATTCTTAAGTTTATGTATCAAACTTCTGTTCAATACATAATTTGCTGTGCTTATAGCCTCTGCCCAAAAGGATAGTGGCATGTAAACATCTGCAAGTAATGTGCCTACAGCCTCAATCAGGGTTCTATTTGAAAGGAAAGAGTTGTCAACCTAAATCACCTAGAGGGGGTGAATAGGTGAGGTGTACGTCTTTTGCGGCATAAAAAATCTCAGAACAAAGCACAGATCTATCTACCAAATTATCACAGACGAGACAAGATTTATAGTGGTTCCCCGATCTTGGGTACATCCACTTTCCCTCACCGATCTAGCAATATACTAGACTCGGCACCTCCACTATCTCGGATTGAAAATCAATCCTACCCTCGGAACAAAGTTCCTACAATCTCAATCCAACCAACTAGATCTACAACTTAGAAGGCAAAACTTAATACAAACTCGGAGTTGAAAACTCCTACACTCGGAGAAAACTTCTCTTACAAGAATGAAAAATTGTTTTAGAAAATACAAACAATGATTTCTCTGTCAGATCTGCAAGCAAGCAACCAGGATTTTCTTCTTGTAAGCTTTGCGGCAATTTTAGAAAGATGAAGAAAATCACGGCAACAGATCTGGATTCTTCTTTGTCTTACACGATCAGGAAGGATGAGCAGTTGAGAAACAATCTCGATCTGTAAAACTTCTTCAGTCTATTTCCTCTGAAAATCGAAACCCTTATCGGAGAAGAACAGCGGCGGCGGCGGCTTTCATTCCGTGAAGAGAAAGAGAGGAAACTGTGACTTGGGGAGAGAAATGGCTGCAGAGAAATCTCAATAATTTTTGATCTTTAAAGCTTATTATTACTCTTAGGGTTTGTCGATTAGACATGACCTTATATAATATTTTGAATAACGGTCATAATTAGTCTTAATGACATACACGTGGACCAATCATGTCACGGAATTTGAAAATCTATCAATTATGGACTTAGAAGAAATTTCGGAGAAAATGTGGTGATATACACGAGTAGGTATATAACTACTCGAGTAGGTAAAGGATTACTCGAGTAAGTGAAGGAAAGTAACTCGGGTATATTATTCATGACTACTCGAGTGGGTTTGAAGACAACTACTCGAGTACATATAATCAACTACTCGAGTACTTAGAAGATCTACTCAAGTATACAGAAAATTTCACGGGAAGTGGAGTTGAATTACTCGAGTACAAGTTGTACTATTCGAGTAGGTGAGAAAAGCTACTCGAGTGGTTTGACGAACTACTCGAGTGATAAGACTTAGAAAAATTTCTGAACCCTGGAAAATGAGCTACTCGAGTAGTCAGACTGAACTACTCGAGAGGATATAGTCTACTCGAGTATATGAAAAGACTTACTCGAGTAAATGACTTAGAATATATTTAGGAGAAGAGAAATTTAGTTTACTCGAGTATGAAGCTTTAACTACTCGAGTAGTAAGTGAACTACTCGAGTATATAACTTATACTACTCGAGTATATAGAAAATTTACTCTTGAGATAGAAGACAGTTACACGGGTCAGAATCTATAACCACTCGAGTATATATATACCTACTCGAGTGTTTTACTTAGAAAAACTTGGAGAGCAAAATCTGTGCAACTCGAGTAAGAAGAATTATCTACTCGAGTAGTTAAGTAAGCTACTCGAGTAAGTGACAGTCTACTCGAGTATATGGACTTAACTTCACGAGAGGGAGATTTAGTTACTCGAGTATAAGAATTTTGACTCGAGTATGAAGCAAGTATTTCACTCGAGTAGTTAATGACCTACACGAGTAGAATACTTAGAAAAATTTTTAAGGTGGAAATTCTTTCTTCTTTTGTGAAATCAGCATCCAACTCTATTCACATAGTCCAAGTGCTTGAATATAAAGTGTATCCTAATAGAGAGGCTACACATGAGTCAACACCTTGGTTCATACATTGAGGGATTACATTGTATGGTCCTGTGTTTGGTGACTCATTGTAGACTGACATTGGTCTACACTTCCCATTGGAATCCTGCAACCACATAACTCAAACAAAGCATCAAATACAACCTAATTCATCTTAGTTCCAGGATGACTTCATCAAATCTGGGTTAATGTGGACATAGGTCCCAACAATCTCCCCCTATTTGTTGAAGTCAGAACCCTTTACACTAAGGTGAATTATAGACATAAAAAGAAGCTAAGTAGAAACATTAGTGCAAGCAAGCAATAGACTATGAGAAAAGATAATAAGAGCAAAAACTTAGAATTATATAATTAAGAATATCCAAAATAATTAATTATACAGTCATTCATTTCACACTCTCAAAAATCCTTGAAAATCATCCTTGATGCTGTTGTCTGTCCAATTTCTCTTGTTGTCTTCTCTGATAGCTGTAGGATTTAGGATAATATTTGGGTGGTCTGGGAGGAGCAGCTGGATTATTTCTTCCATATTCTCTGTCATAGATTCTCCTTTTGGTCATGGACTTCTCATACAACTCCCATTCATCGGAACTGTAGTGAATGTTTCTGCTTTCATGGAAGTCCAGAACTAACTTAAGAGTTTCCAGGATGAGAGACTTGTATGTAGGAGACCAGACCTCAGCATGTTCAGGAGCTTTAGCAGGAACATACTTACTAGCAGAAGGGCCTTCACCATATTTCCTTTTCTTCTTGTAAGTCAATATCTCAGGAGGGGCTATGAGAAAGATATCAGCAGGGTCATCTTCCCAATCCTGAGCATAAGAATTTGGAGGAGCAATAGAATCACCAGGCCTTGGAGAAAATGTGGGTTGTAGAGTAGGATCAGGAGCAGCAGCATTAGCAGCAGCTAGTGGATTTAGGTGATGAGGAATAATGGTGGGATCAGCAGCAAAGTCTAGCAGAATCTGGTTGTGCATCTAAACAGCAGTGTCATAAGTGTGGAACTTGACACTCTGTATCTGGGCTAACACATCAGCCTTAATTTCCTTCACATGAGTTTCCCATAGTTCCTGTTGGAGAGCAGCAGATTTTTCTAGATATTCTTTTACTAATCTCTCCCCCTTTCTGACTTCAACAGATAGCTTCTCTATGGCAGTGTCCCTGAATAGACCAACTTCTTCACAGATTTTCATTTTGTTGGCTTCATTTCTCTTGTCCAGTTCTATTTGATTATTTGCAAGGGTGACAACTTGTTCCATAACTTCTCCAACACTAGTTATAGTGTGGTCTAGGGCTTTTCCACCAAGTTGAAATAAGTACTTGAGTTTGTCAGTGTTATGCTGGATTTCAGCAAAGCCTCTGCTCATCTCAGTCTCAAGAGCAGTGATTTTGGCAGTGACAGCAGCTAGAGAAGTGTCAAAGTAATTCCTTTGGTCTTGCAGTAGGAGGGATATCTAAGACAGCAAATCTGGTGAGGAAGTAGCAGTAGCAGTAGTTGAAGGAGCAGCAGGTGTAGGAAGAGCAGAAGGAAGAGGAGGAGCTACCCATGGAGCTATTTCTCCAATAATCACAGAGCTTGCAGCCCTTATTGTATGAATGATAGCATCCCTTTCTTCTATATCATAAGGGATAGAGAAATCTAGGTTTCTAAGAGGAGCCTCAGCTGGCTCAGGGGAGGGCTCATCAGAAAGGAGAATTGTGTCTTGCTGGTCTTTGAGGGCATCAGGAGATTTTGCTGGTGTCCTGGCTGGAGATTGTCCAGGAGTTGAGTCCTTGTGAATTTCAGAGGATGGAGCTGGAGGAGATAGAGGAGGAGGAGGAATAGGCAGCACTTCTTCAGTGAGTTCTGCAATCATTGCATCTATAGCAGCAGCTGTTGAGAGAAGAGATTCGGAGGTATCTGAGCTGAAGGAGTTGCTGGAGGAGTTTGTGGTGTTTGAGGTAGGGGAGAAGTTGCTGGCTGAGGAGATGAGGTAGTTTTTGGTGGATAGGGCTTCCTGACTGGGATAGAAGGATCAGGCTCCCCCTCCCTAAGTGCACCAGAGGAGCTAGCCACCGGATGAGGAGAGGGAGAGGGAATCCTGTCCTCTAATACTGGATCGTCTGGAACTTTGGCGGCTTGTGCAGCATTCTTCAGTTTGAGGTCCCATCTCTGAATAGAAGAAATGGAGACCTTCTTCATGTGGTGAAGAGGGGTCCCTTTGGAGAAGTTGAATACTTGAGGATTTGTTTCATGGAGGAGCAGAGAGATTATTCTGGCGAAGTTGGGGGATTTTAAGCTGTCCTTGATTTTGTCCAGAAGCAGCATGCCAAACTGGAATTTCTTGCGGCAGACAATGTCTTGCATTATGTCGAAGAAATACAGTGGAATGTCTCTTATGGAGTTGGTCTTGCACAGCAAAATCTTTCCAATAACATCAACCAGAAACTTTCCTTCTGCGTTCATGTCTGACCATTTGATAGACTGAACTTCAGGCGAAATCCCACAGAATAAGCAGGTTCTTTTGGAATCTGCTTCATCGAGGTCGTCTGCTGCAGTGACTACCGTTAGACGGAGGAGTTGAGAGACAATTGTCGCGGTAAGCTTAATTTTCAGACCTTTCACCTTGGATTTCAGAACTTTGCCATTCTGTTTGACCTTCAGATTGGTGAAGAATTTTGCTACCTCGGGGAAGAGGATCCGGCATGGTTCTTGGAGAGCGAAGGAAAGGCCGGCGGTATCTAGAAGAACCAACAAATTGTGGAAATCATCTGACAGCTCTGCAATCCCTGTGGTAACAAGTTCCGAACCTATACCAATCTTGGAGACGGCGTCCATGATCCAGAAACTTGGAAAAGCTCTGTCGGGGGGAAGAGGAAAAGTCGCGGCTCTGCAACTTCTCGAAGGAAGACGAAGCGGTAGACAGGTACTCGAGAGATTGGAAATGATTTCGTGTAGAATGAATTTGGAATTTTGAATTTATAAACCCTAGGTTTTTGTCTTATTATTCGAAAAAGAAGGTATAAAGCCATATAAGAGGCGACACAATCCTTGGTGTGCGTATAAGAAAATATAAACGAAAATGGCACATACACGAGAGATAAAGGAGGTACTCGAGTAGATGGGGAGTTACTCGAGTAGGAGAATCGACTGACTCGAGTAGATGAAGTGTACTACACGAGTACTTGAATGGCCTTACTCGAGTAAGTTAAATGTACTACTCAAGTAGGCCTTTGATTACTCGAGTAGGTCAAGTCTATCTTGAGTCAGACAAAGAAAAAATATTTTAAAAGGCCAAATTTTGACTAACCCTTTAATTTCTTTGCTTTGTTGAAATCCAACCATCTCTAATCTTCTTTGTTGAGCATCCCAAGTTCCGTTTTAAAGAATGAGAACTTG
Source organism: Platanthera guangdongensis (assembly GCA_039583875.1). Classification (NCBI taxonomy): domain Eukaryota; kingdom Viridiplantae; phylum Streptophyta; class Magnoliopsida; order Asparagales; family Orchidaceae; genus Platanthera; species Platanthera guangdongensis. The sequence continues at coordinate 127,206,832 of CM077155.1, read as the reverse complement.
GTCTCGTCCAGCGGCTTCGTGAAAATATCTGCAACTTGCCTGTCTGTGGAGACATATTGGAGATCTATGTCCCCATGCTCTACATGCTCCCGGATGAAATGATACCTTAGCTCGATATGCTTTGTCTGGCTGTGCGAGACTGTATTGTTGGCTATTGCAATTGCGCTGGAAGAGTCGCAAAACAATGGGACATTCTTGAACTTCAAGTTGTAATCCTCAAATTGATACTTTATCTAGAGTAACTGTGCACAACAACTGCCTGCAGAGATGTACTCTGACTCTGCCATTGAGATTGCGACACAGTTCTGCTTCTTATTACTCCGGGAGATTAGCCTTCTTCCAAAGAATTGGCACGTCCCGGAGGTGCTTTTCCTGTCATATTTGCTTCCTGCAAAATCTGCATCTGAGAAACCAATTAGTTCGCTGTCATTACTTCTTGGGTACCATAAGCCAAGATTTGGTGTACCTTTAAGGTATCTCAAAATCCGCTTTGCAGCAGCGTAGTGAGATTCCTTAGAGTTCACCTGAAATCTAGCACAGACACATGTTGAAAACATTATGTCGGGTCTACTGGCAGTAAGGTAGAGCAAGGATCCAATTATGCTTCTGTACTTGGTTTCATCAAAAGGTTTCCCTTTTTCATCCTTGTCCAGAGACATAGTTGAGCCCATTGGAGTCCGCATAGAGGTTGCGTTCTCCAATCCGAATTTCTTAATCAGCACTTTGGTGAACTTGGTCTGCGAGATGAAAATTCCATCTTTAGATTGTTTCACCTGAAGCCCTAAGAAATACATCAGCTCGCCCATACTGCTCATTTCAAACTTCCCTTGCATAATTTTTGAAAACTTCTTACAGAGGTTGTCATCAGTAGAGCCAAAAATAATGTCGTCGACATAGATTTGCACTAGCAAAATCTTGCCCTTAATTTCCCTAAGAAATAATGTCTTGTCTATCTTTCCCCTTGTGAACTTGTTCTCAAGTAGAAAGCTAGACAGCGTCTCATACCAAGCTCGAGGAGCTTGTTTCAGACCATATAGTGCTTTATGCAGTAAATAGACGTAATCAGGAAGGTTAGGATCAACGAAACCTAGAGGTTGTTCCACATACACTTCCTCCTTTATGTTACCATTTAGGAAGGCGGACTTCACGTCCATCTGATAGACGGTGAAGCCTTTGAATGCAGCATATGCTATGAACACCCTTATTGCCTCCAGCCTTGCCACTGGAGCATATCTCTGGTCGAAGTCGATTCCTTCTTCTTGACGATAGCCTTTAGCGACAAGTCTGGCCTTGTTCTTTATGATCGTCCCGTCTTCGTCCATCTTGTTTCTGTAGACCCATTTTGTTCCAATGACGTTCTTTCCTTTGGATCTTGGAACAAGCTTCCATACATTGCAGCGCTTGAACTGATTTAGCTCTTCTTCCATTGCCAATTCCACGATGCATCTGAGTTTGCTTCCTCAAACTTCTTTGGTTCAACCTGCGAGAGAAAACTTAAATAAAGATTCTCATTAGTTGTACCTCTTCGAGTTCTGACACCGTCCCGGGGATCTCCTATGATCTGGTCCATGGGGTGATCCTTCAGATGTCTGAGCTCTAAAGTTCTTGCATCTGGATTATCTTCAATCACTGGAGTGATTTCTTCAACTTGGATGATCTCTTCATTTTGATCATCTACCTCCCCAATAGGGGTTGGAGAGGTGACCTTGAAGAATTTTTTGTCTTTTTCCTCATTGGGCTCTTTCAGATTGATTTCATCTAGCTTTGCACCTGCATCTTCATTGAGCACACTAGACGGATTGCTTTGCAGCAAGCTCGTCTCATCAAATACAACATGTATTGATTCTTCTACCACCAGGGTTTTTCTATTAAATATTCTATATACCTTACTATGGCTACTATAACCTATAAAAATAGCTTCAAAACTCTTTTCGCTGAACTTGGTGATATGATACTTGCCATTGTTAAGTACGAAGCATTTACAGCCAAAGATTCTAAAGTATGAGATGGTTGGCTTCCTGCCCTTTAGAAGTTCGTAAGGTGTCTTATCGTGGTTTTTGTTTATGAGTGCTCGATTTTGCACGTGGCATGCAGTGTTGACGGCTCCAGCCCAGAAGTACTCCGGACGTGAAGCATCACTCAACATTGTCCTGCAGGCCTCTATGAGTGTTCTGTTCCTTCTCTCAGCCACTCCGTTCTGTTGTGGAGTACGAGGAGAGGAAAACTCATGAAAAATAACTAAGCTTTCACAGAATTCTGTCATGGCCCCAGATTTGAACTCTGTTCCGTTGTCACTTCTGATTTTGACTATGGAGCAGTTGTGTTCATTCTGGATTTGCCTGACAAAATTAGTAAAGATCTCGAAGGTATCTGACTTGTGTTTCAAAAAGAACACTCATGCAAAGCGCGAGTAATCATCAACAATTACTAGCGTATAATCCTTACCTCCCAAACTTCTAATTTGCAGTGGACCAAACAAGTCCATATGCAATAGATGGAGACATCTATTAGAGTCTTTGCCAATAACGCTTTTAAAGGTAGCCTTGTTTGCTTGCCTTTTACGCACGCATGACAAGGTCTATCTTTGACGCACTTGACATTTGGGGCATCACGTACTAAGTTCATTGAAAATAATTTGTTAATAGTTTTGAAATTAATATGTGCTAGTCTCTTGTGCCATTGGTCACCAAGAGACGCACTATCTTTTGCTAAAAGGCACACTAGTGTAGAGGAATCTATACAAATGAAATTTAAACAGAAAATATTCCTGCTTCGAGTGCCGGATAGAATCGTTTCCATATTGTCAACGGATTTTATCAAGCACTTATCAGCATGGAATTCAACTATGTATCCTTTATCGCAGAGTTGGCTTATGCTTATGAGATTGTGTTCCAATCCTTCGACATAAGCCACATCCCAGAAGGATACATTGTCGTTAGTAATCATACCATAGCCTCTTGTAATTCCACGGTCTGAACCTCCAAAGATGACCTTTGGTCCGTTCACAACTGGAGTAAAGTTCTAAATAAGGCTTCTAGTCCCGGTCATATGCCGAGAGCATCCGCTGTCCAAATACCAGATTGGCGTTTTGTTGGCCTTTGGACATACCTGCAATCATAATCAATTTGCCTTAGGAACCCAAACACGTTTGGGTCCTTGGTCTCGGGTTAGAGTACTCCCCCTACGAGTGTTAGCATTATGAGCGGTCTTTCTCATATTGCTGACATGAGGAGTTGCAGCGTTTCTGGGATTGAACCAGCAATCAATGGCGAAGTGACCAACCTTGTCATAGCACCAACAGTCAAATCTGTTGTACCTTTGCCTCATGATCTCCTGCTTGACCTTTTGGAATTGTGGTCTAGCAGGGGAAGCAATCTTGGAGGAAGATGCCTCATGATGATGGCAATCACATGTCTTCTTCTCCTTTATAGGCTTTTCTACAACAGGCTTTGTCTTTGGTCCCTTCTTGAAGTTATGCCCATGATTGAAAGGGCCATAGCTCTGAAGAATAACCTCTTCATAAGGTGCCTTAAAGGCACTTTCGCCAAAGTTTCTGGGTCGAGTTCATCCTTGATAGCGGGACTTTGGCTCTACATAGGTAGGCCTAGCAAAGTGCCCGTAGGATGAGTCAAAATCAAACTCATTTGAAGGAAATATAATCTTCTTGAACGTGATCTGATCTTGAGGGGCTTTCCCCTTCTCTTTGGCTAAGGCCTTTTTGGCGGCCTTATTCTTACGTTGAGCCTTATTTCTCCTAGAGGATTTACTAGGAGCTTCTTCATGGCCTAATCTGGCACCCTTGACCTTGGCTGAGAATTCAGCAACGAATGGAAGAACTGTCTTGGGCCTCGAGAAACTTTCAACTAGTTTCTTTTCAGCAGCAAGTTGGGCTTCCAATTCCTTGATGATTTTCTCTTTGAGGTCAAGGTGCTCAAGAGCCTTGTTATATTCTTCAATTACATTATTGAAATTTTCTTCGAGGGAGTCAGTCTTTGCGAATTTCTCTCTCAAGATGCTCTCTTCGGCTTTTAGAGATTTGATCTCTTTAGCCTGAGTCTTCACGACTCGACGACATTTGTCGTAAGCCATGATTAACTCCTTGTACTGGGCCATTAGTTCTGACTCATCGTTAGAGAAGCTATCCTCACAATCATGTTCAGAGACTTCAGAATCTGAAAGTGGGGTATGAGAGTTTACCTTCCCAGTGAATTGGGGCTCTTGATCATCATCTGTTTGAGCCATAAGCCCAAAATAAGCTTCTTCTTCTTCACTCGACACAGATGAGTCGGAGTCACTGAGAGTCTTGCTCTTTTTGGCTATCAGGCTCTTCTATTTCCTCTTTTTATTGTACGAGGATTTCTTTTCTTCTCTTCTACCACCCTCCTTCTTCTTATGAGGGCAGTCGGTGATGACGTGACCTGGCTTATTACAACAATAGCAAATGATGCCAGTCGAAACATATTTGTTCTGTTTAGAGGAATACCTGTCATGGCTACTTGAGCCTTTTCTTTGTCGATCACGATCGTGTCGTGATCTTCTATAGGAGCATCCTTGCCTTTCCATTGCTTCTTCTTGTTCAAGAATTTCTTGAACTGACGTGAGAGCAGTGAGAACTCTCCTTCTGATAGCTCAGAGCCTGAGGGACTAGGCTCTGAAGTTTCTTCTTCTTCACTAATTTCTGGAGCTGGAGCAGGGGAGGCAGCCTTTGTCTTTCTAGAGGTGTCTGCCTTTAGAGCAACAGACTTTTCTTTGAGAGCAGACATGCTCTTCTCTTCTTTAGCTTTCCGGGTGTTGAGTTGGAGCTCATATGACATAAGCTTCCCGAAGAGATTTTGTGGGTCCGTCTCAGCCAGCTTCCCAAACTCCCTGATGGCACAGACCTTATTGTCCCATTCTTTGGTCAGGGATCTCAGGAACTTGTCATTCAGTTCTCCGTTAGTGAATACTCTGCCATAGACTCTTAGGCCATTCACTATCTTGAAAAAGTTCTCAAATGTGTCAGCAATGGTCTCTTTGCTTCCCTGTCGGAAGGCTTCATACTTCTGATTGAGGAGGGATCTCTGATCATCCCTCACTTCTTCTGTACCTTCCATCAAGGTAACCAATGACTGCCACATCTCCTTTGCAGACTAGTAGTGGATTAAGTTCTGCAGCATTGAGTCATCAACTACACTTGCTATAATGTTTTTAGCTTTCTTGTCTAGTGAGACAAGTACAATCTCGTCCTTGTCTAAATCCATCAGCTTCTTTGGAACCTTCTTGGTAGGATCTATAGTGGAGATAGTCATAGGGATATAAGGACCTTCTTCAACTATCATGAAGATACTCGGATCCACAGCTTCCATAAAGAATTTGATCATTTCTTTCCACATGGGAAAGTTGTTCTTGTTGCATAGGGGAAGCTTGGCAAAATCGTTTGCCTTGTCCATGATAGGTAGATCTCAAATGACAACTATTGCAGGAACTGATCAAGGTGTTAACCTTTTAACGATCAACCTGGCTCTGATACCAATTGAAAGGAAATAGTTGTCAACCTAAATCACCTAGAGGGGGGTGAATAGGTGAGGTGTGCGTCTTTTGCGGAATAAAAAATCTCAGAACAAAGCACAGATCTATCTACCAAATTATCACAGACGAGACAAGATTTATAGTGGTTCCCCGATCTTGGGTACATCCACTTTCCCTCACCGATCTAGCAATATACTAGACTCGGCTACTCCACTATCTCGGATTGAAAATCAATCCTACCCTCAGAACAAAGTTCCTACAATCTCAATCCAACCAACTGGATCTACAACTCGGAAGGCAAAACTTCCTACAAACTCGGAGTTGAAAACTCCTACACTCGAAGAAAACTTCTCCTACAAGAATGAAAAATTGTTTTAGAAAATACAAACAATGATTTCTCGGTCAGATCTGCAAGCAAGAAACCAGGATTTTCTTCTTGTAAGCTTTGCGGCACTTTCAGAAAGATGAAGAAAATCACGGCAACAGATCTGGAATCTTCTTTATCTTACATGATCGGGAAGAGGATGAGCAGTTGAGAAACAATCTCGATCTGTAAAACTTCTTCAGTCTATTTCCTCTGAAAATCGAAACCCTTGCCGGAGAAGAACAGTGGCGGCGTCAGCTTTGGTTCCGTGAAGAGAGAGAGAGGAAACAGCGACTTGGAGAGAGAAACGGCTGCAGAGAATTCTCAATAATTTTTGATCTTTAAAGCTTGTTATTATTCTTAGGGTTTGTCGATTAGACAGGACCTTATATAATATTTTTAATAACGATCATAATTAGTCTTAATGACATACACGTGGACCAATCATGTCACGGAATTTGAAAATCTGTCAATTATGGACTTAGAAGAAATTTCGGAGAAAAGGTGGTGATATACACAAGTAGGTATATAACTACTCGAGTAGGTAAAGGACTACTCGAGTAAGTGAAGGACAGTAACTCGGGTATATTATTCATGACTACTCGAGTGGGTTTGAAGACAACTACTCGAGTACATATAATCAACTACTCGAGTACTTAGAAGATCTACTCGAGTATACAGAAAATTTCATGGGAAGTGGAGTTGAATTACTCGAGTACAAGTTGTACTACTCGAGTAGGTGAGAAAAGCTACTCGAGTGGTTTGACGAACTACTCGAGTGATAAGACTTAGAAAAATTTCTGAACCCTGGAAAATGAGCTACTCGAGTAGTCAGACTGAACTACTCGAGAGGATATAGTCTACTCGAGTATATGAAAAGACTTACTCGAGTAAATGACTTAGAATATATTTAGGAGAAGAGAAATTTAGTTTACTCGAGTATGAAGCTTGAACTACTCGAGTAGTAAGTGAACTACTCGAGTATATAACTTATACTACTCGAGTATATAGAAAATTTACTCTTGAGATAGAAGACAGTTACACGGGTCAGAATCTATAACCACTCGAGTATATATATACCTACTCGAGTGTTTTACTTAAAAAAACTTGGAGAGCAAAATTTGTACAACTCGAGTAAGAAGAATTATCTACTCGAGTAGTTAAGTAAGCTACTCGAGTAAGTGACAGTCTACTCGAGTATATGGACTTAACTTCACGAGAGGGAGATTTACTTACTCGAGTATAAGAATTTTGACTCGAGTATGAAGCAAGTATTTCACTCGAGTAGTTAATGACCTACACGAGTGGAATACTTAGAAAAATTTTCAAGGTGGAAATTCTTTCTTCTTTGTTGAAATCAGCATCCAACTTTATTCACATAGCCCAAGTGCTTGAATATGAAGTGTATCCCAATAGAGAGGCTACACATGAGTCAACACCTTGGGTCATACAATGAGGGATTACATTGTATGGTCCTGTGTTTGGTGACCCATTGTAGACTGACATTGGTCTACACTTCCCATTGGAATCCTACAACCACATAACTCAAACAAAGCATCAAATACAACCTAATTCATCTTAGTTCCAGGATGACTTCATCAAATCTGGGTTAATGTGGACATAGGTCCCAACACTATTCTTCCTTTCAGCTACCCCATTTTGTTGGAGAGTTCTAGGAGCTAAGAAGCAGTGCCTAATACCTTCCTTCTCACAAAACTCATGCATAAGAAGAGACTCAAACTCTGTACCATGATCACTTCTGATCAATGCAACATGAGTAGAGTACTCAATCTGTATGGTCCTGAGAAAATCTGTAAGAACTTTAAAGGTATCTGACTTAGATCTCAGAAAGAACACCCAAGTGAATCTTGAGAAGTCATCTGCAATGACTAAAGTATAGGATTTCCCTCCTAAGCTTTGTACAGCAATAGATCCAAATAGGTCCATGTGTAGAAAGTACAAAATCCTAGGTGAATCACTTTTATTAATTGATTTAAAACTAGATTTAGTTTGCCTAGTTGACAAGCTCTGCAAAGACCTTCCTTCTTGTAGGGACTAGAAGGTAAGCCTCTTACAAGACTGTCTTTAGATAGCCTAGCAATATTTTTCATGTTTACATGTCCTAGTCTTTTATGTCATAGTTCATTTTGAGTGCAAACAATATTAAGCAGACAAATATCTGAATTGGCAGAAAGAAAATCAACTAAGTATATGTTTCCTTGTCTCTTTCCAATTAAAACTTTTTGTTTTTCTTTATTAGAAATAATACAGGATGTAGAGTTAAAGTGTACCTGATAACCTTCATCACATAATTGGCTTATTGAGATGAGGTTATGCTTGAGTCCTTTTACATAAGTCACCTTCTTGAATGTGACTGCTCCAATCCTTACTTCTTCATAGCCTTCAGACTGGCCACACTTTGATTCACCAAAGATGACCTTTGGTCCCAGCTTTGACTTGTAATTGTATAAGTTGTCCTTGCTGCCAGTCATGTGCTTGGAGCAACCACTGTCCAGATACCATAGTTGATTGACAACTGGACAGCTCTTCACCTGCAGAGAAAATAATTAATTGTTCTTAACCCAGGTTACCTTGGGTCCTTTATTTTGCTGATAAGAAAAGCTAGATATCACAGAGAATTCCGGTTGTGATTTATATCCTAAGGGGTGATATCTTCTAGGTGGAATTATCCAATCAGCAAGTGGGTTAAAGGGTTTCCTAGTTTGATTAGGGTTGTTGTTATAGTTAAACTTTTTATCAAGTCTGACTGGGTTCGACGAAATGTTGTGAGTTCGTCGACCAGAGTTCGATGATATGGGATGAGATCGTCGATCTCTGCTCAGAGAATGAACATAGTCATTTTCTGTGCCACAAGTTCGTCGACCACTGCTCGACGAACCATACACAGTTCGTCGATCGCAGTAAGATGAATGATTATTATATAGATTTGCGTTCAGAGTTCGTCGACTTGAGTTCGACGAACTTGCCACATTTCGTCAATCTGAGTTTGACAAAATCTGTTGAACTTTGTTTTTGTCTAAAGGTTTTCTGATTTTGATTTTTCTTATTTTTATGTGTGATTTCAGTTTGATTGTTGTTTATTACTTCTTTATTCTTAGCTGACACAAATTTAATGGGGTTGATAATATGTTCTGCTTGAGAATGGGGGGTAAACTTGATGATGCACCCAAGACTAGCTTGTCATTTATTCTGGCATTGACTGTCTTGTGATGTCCATCAGCTTAAGGCTTCTCCCATTGAGACATTTCTCAAGTTGTTTAGCATCACATATCTCTGTTTTTAAAGCAATGATTTGTTCATTAGCTAGTGTAAGTTCATCTTTCAGCTTAGTATTTTCAGAAATTATATTTTCTTGATTAGCTAGTCTTTCCCTAAGTGTTTTGGTTTCATTTTCAGAGTTTATTAAATCAATACACATGGTTTTAAATTCAAATTTGAAAGCATCAGAATTATAATCAAAAGACAAAAATACCTGATCAGCTTCTGTTTCTGAAGCTTCTTCATTTTCAGATTCTTCCTCTTCATCTGATTGACTTCTGGAGGCATCTATCGCCATGAGGCAGACTTCCTTGGCCCTTGCCTCTTCTTCTTCTTCACTGGAACTTGAAGATGTGGATTCATCCTCAGTTTCACTCCAGCTTTCTGCTACAAAGACTTTCTCCTTCTACTTGTATTTGCTGGAGGAAGGTCTTGAACTTTGTTTGTCTTCTTGTATTCTTCTCTCTTCTTTTCTCTTTCTTTTGATTCTCTGGACACTCTGAGATGAAGTGTCTAGGTTTCCTGCAGCTAAAACACACTACCTCTTTAGTAGGGGTTTTGTCATACCTTGGCTTGTCATCCTGCCTGGATGACCTCTTACTGAAGTCTTTCCTTGTCATTTTATAAAATCTTTTGGCAAGCAGACTCATTAACTCTTCATTCAATGTTGAAGTTTCTGTCTCTTCAACAGCCTTGAATGCCAGGTTGTGTTCCTTCCTGGCTGGTGGAGGTGTCCTTTGCTCTGCTGATTCTCTAGATTTAATGAGCTGCTCATAGGACTTGAGCTTTCCTAAAAGAGATTCAGTGAAAATCTCATTTAAGCTTCTGGCCTACTTGATTGGCCAGATCCTTGAATCCGATGAGGTTGGGAAGCACATAAGGATTTAATCATTCACCTCAGTGGGGGTGATCTCCTTGTCCAAGGTCTTCAGCTCATTGATGATTGAGCTCAGCCTGTTGTACATATCTGCAATAGATTCTGCTTCCTCCTTCTTGAAGTTCTCATATTGAAATATGAGATTGGATCTCCTGTCTTTTCTTTCATCAGCAGATCCAGCCATCATTTGATTAAGGGAATCCTAAATGGCCTTGGCTGATGTGCATTCAGCCACTTTCTAGAAGATGTCATCTGACATTGTTTGGGCCAGAATATTCATGGCTTTGGCATCAGCAACTTTAGCTTTCTTTTGGGCTTCAGTCCACTCAGGTGGTGGAACTGCATTTGTGCTTGAAGCTGCTGTAGATGTAGAGGCAGTAGCTTGAGGAGGACCTGTCAAGATGGAATTGTAGATATCCTCATTAATAGAATTCATATATAATTTGATTCTTGCCTTCTAGATGGCAAACCTATTTAGGTTGCACATTGGAGGTCTGGTGCTTGCATAGTCTTAGTTTTGTGTCATGCTGTGAATATAAACTTAATAGAAGTAAAGGTCAGATCTAACACAGGATCTTTTGGTTCAAGGGGTTAACTTGTACAACTAAAGGAAACTTGCTCTAATACCAATTGAAAGTAAGGGTTAGATCTGAAATTCTCTAGAGGGGGGGTTAATAGAGTATTTAGGGTTTATCAAACTTTTTGCTAATTAACAAATCAGTCCTAAGATAATTCAATCTATCACTGGTGCTGTAGAAATTAAATTAAAAACCACAAACACAGCAAACCTAAGCCACACAGCCACAGCAAGAACAAAAGAAAAAGTGCAACCAGACAACACAAGAATTTTATAGTTGTTCCCCAACCTGGGTACATCCACTCTTCTACCATCCTGGTAGGAATCCACTCAGGTTTTTGATCAGGTGACTGCCACCAATGAGCTTTTGATCAGGTGCTCAAAAACTAATCCTCAAGTCTTTTGATCAGGTGACTTGTAACCAGGAATAACTTTTGAAGGGAGTTAAGAACCCTTTATACAGTGGGGGATGAGAGAGTGATTATGTCTTCTCTTTCTCAAATACAACTGAGAAGACTTTAGTGGATCTTGATTTTAACAAAGCTCCCCATGAGATATAGATTTGTTCAGGAAGGATGGAGCTTTGCTTCAGGGTGAGTAGGCCTTCAGTGTTTCAGCCTTGACCAGCAGGTATCCAGGTGCTTCTTGACTGATATAGTAATAGTTGTCCTTTGAAGAATCCTAGGATGAAGACAGAAGAAGACTCTTGATTTAAATGGTTGTTCTTCTTCTTCTTCAGCTTGTTGTTCTTTCTCTGGTCAAGGGCTAGGGCTTCTTGTTCTCTGTTACTGTATGATTGCTGTTACTCTATTATGCTCAGCGTGTTCTCCTTAGAAGAAGGAAGAAAACCCTTATTTCTATCTTGTGTGTGCTTACTGCTGAAGGAAGAAAAAGAAAAATCCTTTTTATATTTCTGTGTAATCTTCCTTCTGAATTTTGAATTTCTTCCTTCATTCAATGCTGACGGCCTAGAGAATATTTGCATTGATTGATTTCCCCAACTGTCCCACGGAAAAAACGGCAAGCAATAATCCTGATGAAGACCGTAATCAATGCTTGCTTCTAACGATAATATTCAGAGAATATTTATGCATTGATTACTCAGGAATTATTGCAATAAATTAAGGACAGAGGGAGGAAAATATCTAAATCTGGAACTTCACAGAAATCGTTGAGCAGAGAACAGAATTCGTCGACCTGGATCCAGAGTTCGTCGAGCTGAGAAGTCAAGTTCGTCGACTAGATAATATTTGTTCGTCGAGATGAGATCCAAGATCGTCTACCTAAGAACAGATAACTTCTTTCTCTAAACCCTTGCCAATTCTGTGCATAAAGATCGTCGAGTTGAGAGTATAACTTCGTCGACTAGAGTTCAGAATTCCATGTTTCTTGAACTTAAGAATGTTGAAGTAACGTGTCCAGAAATCGTCGACCTCAGAACTGGGTTCGTCGACATGAGAACTGGTTTCGTCGAGCTGAGAGCTTCTAATTGTTACTTGATAAATCTTGCCAAGACTGTGGTCTAGGTTCGTCGAGCTGAGAAGGTGAGTTCATCGACTGGAGTGTGATCTTGGAATTAGAATACTTAGATGTTTCTGGAATAAGATGTTGAAGTAGAATACCCAGAGATCGTCGACTTGAGAACTAAGTTCGTCGAGTGGAGTTCAGAGAGAAATTTTGGGCTTGAAATGTTGAAATATGGTGTCCATAAATCGTCAACCTGAGAACCAAGTTCGTCGAGCTGAGAGCTTCTAACTGTTACTTGATAAATCTTGGCAAGACTGTGGTCTAAATTCGTCGAGCTCAGCTCAGATAATTGTCTCTGATTTCATCGAGCTGAGCATGACTTTCGTCGACCTGAGTTCGACGAACGTCGAACTCATTTTCTGAGTCTTTGAAATTTCTCTAAGTCTTGAGTCTTTTGCAGTCTGTTGATGGCTGGTTCATACAGTATTGACTCTAAGGACATGGCCTATACTCTAAGACTCATACATAACCCTAGCTATACATGTTGGGTCAAACATCCTAGCTTAGTGAACCTAGCCCAAATCTAACTAGGGATCCAACACAGAAGATTTGGTACCAAAAGTAGAAAAAGAATGCCAGACCTTCTAGACCAGCTTCTTCGCCGGTTACTTCTGGGGCATCGTCTGGGTGTGGAGGCCCAATACACTGTTTCACTTGTGGGAAGTTGGGGCATATGGCCCACGACTGTTAGAGTGGTAAGTCAGAAAAGAATGCAGGAGCATTCTATATGGAGAAAGGAAAGGCGGTGGAATCAACCGCGTCCCATCAGGCTCCAGCCCAACCGTGAGTCTATAACCTTGGCTAGCAGGAGGCCATCAAACAGGGTGATGTTGTGTAAGGTATGTGTTAGATTTTAGTTATAATATTTTGCATACCTTACGTCTTATGCTTTAGTCGTATGACTATCGTGATTTAGGCTTTGTCATGGTCATGGACTATCCAGCTTGAGCAATATTTGATACAGGACCTTCACACTCCTTCCTATCTGAGGACTTCGTGTCTCGTATTGGAGTGCCCTCTTCGGTGGCTAAGGATAGTTTGGATGTGCTGCTACCTAATGGGTGTTCGATGCGCGTGGATAGAGTTTGTTGCACCAAAGTGCTGATTGGAAGCCAAACTTTTGATTTAGAAGTGTCACTACTGCTGATAGTAGAGTTTGACATGATCTTTGGCATGGACAGGCTCTCGGAGCAGTGTGCGTACATCGATTGTGGTTCTAAGACTATAAAGTTGGGGTTGAATACGAGCCAAGAAACTACCTTCTCTGGTTTGAAGGGTGTGAGCAAGACATTGATGTCTGCTCTCCAAGTAGTTAAAGAGGTTCATGAGGGTGTAGAGTTGTTCTTCACTCTTTTAGAGACAAAGAAGCCCAAGCCTGACTTGGCCAGTATTCCTGTGGTGTCGGATTTTGTCGACGTCTTCCCCGAAACTTTCCCTGGAGCCCCACCTCAGAGAGATCGAATTCACCATCGAGTTGGTTCTTGGTGCCAAGCCGGTGTCGTTGTCTCCTTACCGCTTAGCACCGAGAGAGGTGGCAGAGTTGAAGGCTCAGCTTCATAACTAATAGAGCAGGGGTTTGTATGTCCAAGTTCATCACCTTGGAGCGCCCCGGTACTCTTCATGAAGAAGAAGGATGGAAGTCTGTGACTGTGTATGGATTATCGGGAACTCAATAAGCAAACATAAAAGAACAAGTACCCGATTTTGAGGATCGGTGATTTGTTGGATCAACTAGTTGGATCGACTGTGTATTCGAAACTGGACTTGAAGTCTGGATATTATCAGCTGAGAATTAGGGAAAGTGATATTCCCAAGATAGCGTTTAATACTTGATATGGGCATTACGAGTTCACAGTCATGCCTTTCGGGCTGACGAATGCGCCATCAGTGTTTATGGATCTTATGAACAGGATGTTCAAGGATTATTTGGATTGGTTTGTGATGGTGTTCATCGATGATATCCTGGTGTACTCCCAATATGAGTAAGATCATGCGGAGCACTTGCATATTATTTTTTAGATCTTGAGAAGTAAACAGTTTATGCCAAATTCTCTAAGTGTGAGTTTTGGCTATCTTTTGTAGTGTTACTTTATCATATTGTCACTAGTGGGGTTATCGCGGTGGATCTGGAAAAGGTTGCGGATATTCGGGAGTGGCCTGTGTTGTCTTCTGTGGCAGAAATCTGGAGTTTTCTAGGGCTTGCCGGCTACTATGGGCGCTTCGTGTAGAACTTCTCGCGGGTATCGTTACCTCTCATGACCCTGATGAGGAAGGTTCAGAAATTTGTTCGGTTGCCAGCGTGTGGTCAAGCTTTCGAAGAACTGAAAAAGTTGTCTGACCACGACGCCTATTCTATGCTCATCACGTGGGACAGAAGGCTTTGAGATCTATAGCGACGCTTCAGGCAGCAGCTTAGGTTGCATTTTGTTACAGTATGAGAGAGTAATAGCTTATGGTTCGCACCAGCTGAAGGTGCATGAGAGGAATTATCCGGTCCATGATTTGGATTTGGCGGCAATGACATTCATGTTGAAGCTCTGGAGGCATTATTTGTACGGCATGAAGGTCAACATTTACACTGATCATAATAGCTTGAAGTACCTATTAGATCAGAATGACTTAAATATGTGTTAGCAAAGGTGGATGGAATTCCTTGGGGACTACACCTTCAAGATACATTATGTTCCTGGCAAAGGTAATGTGGTTGCGAATGGTTAAGTCGCAGAGCTCCCGCACAGGCCAATTGGTTGGTGATGCATGATGAGCGTCTCGTTCAAGACTTCGAGGCCTTAGAGATCTCTTGTGTTAATATGAGATCGATTGCCGAAGCACATTTAAGTTGGAATGAGGTACAGTATGACCTCGTCGATCGGATTTAGCAGGCTTTAGATTTGGATGACGGCATGAAGCGACTTATGGCTGAGTCCCTAGATGGGTATAATGCCCAGTTTAAGGTTGATAATGGGCTGGTGTGGAATGATAGACGTTTGTGCATCCCAAAAGTGGGTAAAATATGGGAGGAGTTGATGTACGAGGCTCATTACATCAAGTACTCAATACACCCGGGGAGCGCAAAGATGTACAAAGACATGAAAAAGCTATTCTGGTGGCCCGGACTGAAAAGGACGTAGCATTGCATGTGGCCAAGTGTCAAACTTGCGCTCTAGTGAAGGCCTAATGCCAAAAGCTAGGATGATTCTTGAAGTCTTTGCCTATACCGGTATGGAAGTTCGACGATATATCCATGAATTTCATGCACAGTTTGCTAAGATCGCAGCAAGGAAATGACGCTATCTGGGTGATCATAGATCGTTTGACGAAAGTGTCGCACTTCATCCCGAATAGGAAAGATGATTCAGTGGATAAGCTAGCAAATTTATATGTGGAGAATATTGTTCATCTACATGGTGTGCCTCGTAGCATCGTGAGTGATCGGGACGGGCGATTCACGTCTAACGATTGGAGGTTGGTACATCAATTGTTGGGGACAAAATTGAAGTTTAGTATGTCCTTTCATTCGCAGATGGATGGTCAGACCGAGAGAGTCAACAGGACAATGGGGAACATGCTTCGCATATGTGCCTTGGATTTCGGAAAAAGGTGGGAGGTTCACCTATATATGATTCAGTTTGCGTACCACAACAACTATCAGGCGTGTATTCAAATGGAGCCCTTCAAGGCCCTTATGGTAGGAAGTGTCGTACCTCATTATCATGGTAAGAGAATGGGGAGTCCAAGTTGTACAAGCGGAAGGACGTCAAAGATGTGACTTTGATTATGCATACAATCCGGGAGTGATTGTTGATTGCACAAGATAGGCAAGCTAAGTACAATGACACCAAGCACAGAAACATCGAATTCGCTATGGGTGATTGGGTATGCTTGAAGATCAAACTGTTCGAGGGCATGTCGAGGATTTGTCGATTGAAAAAGCTAAGTCCAAGATACCTTGGGTCGTTTGAGGTGTTGGAGCGCGTTAGTGAAGGGCTTACCGGTTGAAGCTTTCAACGGAGTTGAGTGGTCTACATGACGTATTCAACATATCGGTGTTGCGGAAGGCGGTGCAAGTGCCTACGCTAGTGATCGTTGTAGATCAAGTATCGGTGGATGGTGGGTTGACAATGAAGGTCAAACCCATTCACATTGAGGGCGCAGATGTCAAGCAACTTTGTAATAAAAAGATCAGGATGGTCAAGGTCCGATAGGACAACTGTGGCCGCGATTAGCTTTTATGGTAGCGGGAGCAAACCATGAAGTCGGAATTCCTCGGGCTATTCTATTGAGGTACACAGTTTAAAGTTGATTAAATCCTCTTATTTCCTGCAAGACTTAATTTCGGGACGAAATTCTTTAAGTGGGGGAGATTTTTAACGCCCCAATTTTCTTAAGGTAGGAAATAGTGTTCTGGAGGTTATCTCCTAGCGCTAGTTAGTTACCACGTGGAGGTAGGTCCATTGATAGTGTTGAGAGCATTGAGTCAACTCGACGCTGGACTTACCGTGTGGCGGTAGTGTTACCCCGTGGTGGTAACTGGAGAATTAAACTGGCAGATCTCTCGGGAAGCTATCGCCCGACGATTGGGATACCGCTGGCAATAGCTGGATCAATTTAATTGACGAGGATCTTGGGACCCTACCGCGTGGTGGTAGCATTTATCGCACGGCAATAGCAGCATGTGTCGTGTCATAATCAATGGCAGCTATCGCACGACGTTAGAATCTTATCACGCGGCGATAGTGAATCTGTAATGATGTGTCCACGTGTCGGCCTGTGATTGGAGGGCATGGGCGGTTACACGTGAAACGAGGTTGTACCGCACGGCAGTAGCTTTATTTATAGCGCCGATTTGGCCGTTTCTCTTCATTTTTTCTTTTAGAGAAGGTTTTGGGTCTAGTTTTCTGGAGAAGCAGCAGCGTCGGGAAGAAGGGTTCTCACCGCTGTTAGAGATTTGGAGTCCGGATTCACAAAGCGAGTTCAGATTTGCGGAGGCAAAGTCGAATCGGTCGTTTTCAACCATCTGGATTTCTCCCATGGCGCCAAAGCGTACATCAAGGGTAACGATCCTCTTCCTTGGACATGTGAAGTCCTTTCTTTTTGCATTAGAGGATAAACACTCCACGAATAAGTGGATGTTGTTCTCCCGACGGGTAGATCTGTGTATCCCCATTAATTTGCATTTACATCCGGAATCAAAGTACGGAATAAGCATGCAGCGTGAAGCCCATCTGGACAGGTTGGTCTGGATTGGTGATGTTTATATGATTTGTATGATAGAGAAGACTCTGTGGTTATCATGTAGATTTTGGAGTTATGGGGTGTGCAGATGACTGAGTTGAGAGTACTGGGGTAGTCTCCAGGAAAACACCCGAAAAATGGGAAGAACCAATAGTCTGCCCCTACTGTGCGATGGTAATGCTACCGCTGGCGATAGCTTCATGTAAGATATGTTTGGCAGCAAAGCCTGTCTCTGGGAGACCTACGAGCTATTGCTTGTGAAGCCTATCTCTGGGAGACTTGTGGGCTATATTTTTGATTGAGCGTGATCTTAATTTGCTCAGCTTTGGTGGCCAAGAGTGCTAGCCTAAATTCATAACCGAGTTATGAATAATAAGGAAATGGGAAAGGGGATGCCGACCCGCGTCATGGTTGACGCGCCTGACAAATTGAGCACGGGAAAAGGCTGAACTGTACCCAACCCTTGTTGTCCATCTTGGAGTGAGTCATACAGTGGATCTGCAGATTGTTATGACTTTGCTGGAGGCTTAGGATGTGGTCTCTGGGTGTGGCCCTGTGAGACTAAAAGCTCAAACGTTGATGACTGTCTGTGAATGGTGGTGTGACCCTTGAGGTCTTATGGACCAAGAGTGTGTCTGAGAGCACAGGGCATTGGGCGTTTGCACCAACATCTGTGGTGAATGGTGTTTAAGTTGCACGTTCATATTTCCATGTTGTGGTTATACTAATGTCTGCCGGGAAGGAGCACCGCCACCCCGGGTGAGGGGTGGGGTCATTATAAGTTGGTCAGCTATTGTTGACTATTGCTTTTGTTTGCCACCATGCAGTGGAATGTTGCGTCCAGGTACTGATGTGACAAGTGGGAAGTAGCGGGCTGGAGCATAAAAATGTTGTGCTGGCCCTCGAAGGCCAAAGCTAATACTTGTGTTATTTTATTTTTCATGTGTGGTCGGCCTGCATGCCGAAGTATGTAACACATTTTTATTAAAGTTGAACATTGTAAGGCTTTAAGGACAAGACCTTATTTGTGTCTTTGTTTTACATTCCTAGCTGTGGTAGTGAACATTCATGCAGTTGCTGGGTTTTATATATAACTTTTAAATTACTTCCGCTAGAATGCACTCTGTGTTAGGATGCAAAATATTAGATTATGGGTTCAATTTAGTAACTCCTTGGTTTGCTAGTAGTATATGGCGTCGGGCACCGGTCGGACCTTCTGTTATATTCTATGTGACGGATGGGGGTGTTACATGGGGTAGCTCGCACTTACTTATCCCAAACTTGAGCTCCTGACCAGCCACTCGGAATTGGAAAATTGTCCCTAGGCTGCAGCGTGGAGGTCCCACCACACACCCAGAAGATCTCAAGAGCGCTTCCCCTCCCAAGCCAAAAGCTGAGTTGAACACCTTTGAGGGCTTTCATAGTCAAACCAAAACAACCTAAGGAGGATGAATCCAAAAGAACTGGATTCCCTCCAAAGGTGCCCTCAAGGTCTATTTATAGAAGTTCAAGCCTGGTCTGCAAACAACGCAACTTCGCTGTTCTAAAATGTTATACGCATCCCAAATTGGTCTGCTAACAGCGTAACTCCACTATTCAGAAAGGTTACTAGCAATCCAGCATGGGAAATATGATAAAAGACACAACTGGGAGAGTGGTCCATGAAAATACCACTCGCCTAGGGCGGCGAGTGCTCGATGGGGCTGACACTCGATGCCCGCCTAGTCCAATTCCGAGTGCGGGGCCACGACCACCAGTTTTCCAAGTCTTAGCTCGGAATTCGACTAAGCGCACAAACAGTCAAAGTAAACAATAACAAATGACAAGAGTTTTTTTTTACGTGGAAAACTCGAAAATGGTGAAAAATCACGTGGCTTGATCTATGTCGAGCCAAAGTTCACTAGCTCCTTTAAGTTTACAATGATTGAAACTTGATCTCGGAGGGCAACATACTGATTTTAAGTTACAATTGCAAAATACAAAAATAAGAAAATAAAACTAAGTCCTCGGAGTCTTGATGGAAGCGCTCCGACCTTGGAAATTTGGCTAAGTCCACGGAACCCCGGTGGAAGCGTTCCGACATGAAAATTTGGCTAAGTCCATAGAACCTCGATGAAAGCGTTCTGGCCTGGAAATTCTCTATGTCCACAGAGTCTTTGCGCAAGAAGAGGAGCAGAGCGAATTGCTAAGCAGGGAATCGAACTAAGTGTTGGGTCCATTGATCCCAATGATCCTTATTTTTAAGAAGTCTCAAACAAGTCAATGATATACATCAAGTTGTATTTGATATGGTTGTAAGTTAATGCATGCCGGTTAGTACTTATTACAATGATAGAACAGGTGGACACAAAGAAGTTAGCTGGATAGGTAAGAAATTACCTAAGTCTACAGGAGTTGAGTAGAGCAAGCTCACTCAATGCCAGATGGCTTACGAAAGGAAGCTGGATGAAGAAATGCATCTAAGTCCACAGGCATTGAGTAAAGATAGTTCACTTAATGCCATGGCACAAAAAGCACTAAATAAAGTCGGGTCTATCAAAGCCTAAGCAGTGTAAGCCAGAAAAATAGCTAAGTCTACAGGTGTTATGTGATGACAACTCTCTTAATACCATGCGGCATAATTCGTCGAGTATTGCTGCCAAAGTCAAAGCCAAAGAGTTTATGTCAAAGAAAAATAAGCTAAGTCCAGAAGTGTTGAGTGATGCCAGTTCACTCAACGTCATACTGATTCTGTCAATGCCATAGAAGATAGACTGGAAAATTCATCTTAGTCCACATGTATTGAGTGAAGCCAGTTCAATCAGCACCAGATGAAAGAAAGCTTTGTGTCAAGCTCTAGCAGTCAAAGCCAAGTGGAAAGAGTGAAATAAAAAATGGCTAAGTACAAAAGCGTTGAGTGATGAAGCTACACTCAATTCTCTCAACCTCATGCAGTGGAGCAGTTGCGGCCAAGTACAAAAGCATTGAGTGATGAAGCTACACTCAACGCTCTTAATGCCTAGGATACAAAAAGAGCAGAATTTTTCTAAGACCAGAATCATGGAGTATAGTCAATACACTCAACGCCTTCATGTAGAGCAGAATTTTTCTAAGTCCAGAATCATTGAGTGAAGCCAGTTCACTCAACGCTCTCAATATCAAGGATGCAGAAAAGGCTGAAGATCAAGCTAAGGCAAAAAGCATTGAGTGAAGCTTATACACTCAACGCTCTCAATGCCTGGACAAGCTGAGAAGTTGACTTAGTTAAAAAGCATTGGGTGGAGCTTACTCACTCAACGCCTAGCAGAACTGAAAATTTTCTAAGTCCAGATTCGTTGAGTAATGCTTGTCCATTCAACACACTCAACGCCTGGATACTTGTCTGAAATTTTCTAAGTCCGGAATGGCTGACGTCAGCAAAGTCAATAAAAAGTCAACAAAGTTCAAAATGACTAAGGAAGAGTTGTTATCCATTATTAATGACGTCGTCAGTCTCATTCTGTAAAACTAAAGATATAATCAGCTGATTAAGCAGCGACATGTATCAATCATCTCGCTGGATGACCGGATTATAAAAAGGGGATGAGATCTGGATCAAATCAACATTCTGACAAATCAATTCATTTATCAAAGAGAGGAGCGGGAGTTCGTATTCTTCCCCCGAAATTGTTGCAGAGACAAGAACTTCAATTCGACAAATCTGAAGAGTCTCTGAGTTAGCTGCTGCAATCAACATCTGGTACAGCAAGATCAGAGGGTTACTTTGAGGAAGAAGAATCAGTCTAGGCAAGCACTAGCTGAAGCTGCTTCTCGATCCAAGCAGAGCCAAATTAGAAGATCAATCTCTGGATCGGTGAAGAAGAAATCTAATCTGGGTTTTTTTTAAGACAGAAGGAAAGGCAGAGCAATTGAATTCTGCCTTATAGGTTAGCTGATCGAAGACATTCATTCACATTCTTTTCTCCTTCATCGGCAAGATCAGAATCAAGATTCTGAGTAACTTCCAGCACAAGAAATAGATCATTGAAGATTGTCTTTCTTGTTGCTGAGAAGAAGATAGAGCTGAGATTCACTCAGCTCAGGAAGCAGTTGATTAAGAGATCAAAATGTCTTGAGTCAAATTTATCTTAATCTTTCAAATTCTATGGATCTATTCAAGATCTGTGTTGTAAGGCCTAGATTATATATGTTGTGTGTGGATCTGTGATATCAGTGTTGTAAAGCCTAAGTTATAAAGGCTGGGAGTAGGATCCAGTATATGATCTGTGTGTTAGGGCTGATCTCCCAGCTTGTGTTGAAGGGCATTTGTGCCTGTGTTAGGTGATCAGATGATTACTGTGCGGTGGGGCTGAGTGCCTGTATTGTAACTCTCAGTGGAGACTGAGTGATCCGGCGTGATCGTGTTGTAATCTCTGAGGAGCCAAGTTTTTAGAGAAGTGCCTTGTCTAACATACTGTTAGAAAGGCGGGAGGGACAGTGGATGTACCCATATACTGGGGAACAACTATAAATATCTGGTGTGCTGTGTGTTATTTTCTTGAAATAAGAACTAAGCAAACACAGTAGGATCTAAAACAGTAAAAGGTTTTAAAGAACTCAAAAAGACCTTAATAACCTATTCACCCCCCCCCTACCCCTCTAGGTGATTAGTTACCCTTACATTCAAAGACTTTCAAGTGGTATCAGAGGGAGGTTACTCAAGAAAGGCTTAAAAGTTTGAGTAGATCTCCAGGGTAGCTGTCAGAAGGTTCAGATGGGTTCAGGAGAGAAACACAAAGAGCTAGGATCCATGAAACTTCCTCTCTGTAGGAAGGAGAATTTTGGTATATGGAAGGAAACAGATTGTTCATGGAGGCATCTGATCGTAGGATCTACATAACAGTTTAGGAAGGACCCTTCAACCCTATGAAGGTATCTTTCCTTGATACAAACATTCAGACTCTAAAGAAGTATACTAAAATGACTAAGGATAAAGTTATTTTAGCTACAATGGATAAGAGGGCACAAAACATTATAGTTAGTGTCATAGATGACTCCACCTTTCAAAACTTGGTGCACTACAAGACCTCAAAGGAAATGTGGGACACTTTGGTTATTTACATGGAAGGTGAAACACCCCCTATCCGTCGCAAAGCATATAGCAGTAGGTCCGGCCGAGGCCCGACGCCATATACCACAGACAGACCGGAAGGTTACACAATGGAAACCATCCTGCTAATAAACAACGTCCTACACAGAGTACATTCTAGCGGAAGCAATTTAAAAGTTGCAAAATAAGAACCCTGCAAATAGCATGAATGTCCACTAAACAAACCCAAAAGGAATGAGCGTACAATACACCAGTACTTGGCATTATGGCCTTACAATAGTTTACTCAAATTAAAGTGTTTTCCAAATCTCGGCACGCAGGCCGGTAACACATGAATAATACATAGGCCTTCGAGGGCCGGCTCAGCAACATGGGCTTTTGCCCGCTATTTACCGCTTAGCTCCGCAGCACTTGCAAGCAATAATCCACCGTAACGATGGCAAACAAAAGCAACGGTTAGCTATGCTGACCAAGTTATAACGACCCCGCCCCCGAACTCGGGGCGGCGATGCTCCTTCCCTGCACTTTGTTAGCATAACCAAGCAGTATAGTGTACCCGGTCAAAGTCTGCAGTCTCAGGCGTGGGCACGCACGGCCACACACCCCGTGCTCTAAGGGCACATTCTCGGTGAACCCGGTCAAAGTCTGCAGTCTCACCACCGCCCCCTGGACGGCAAATATCGTGAGCATTATGGTCTTTCTGGCCAATGCCTAAGACCCTCCATCTACGCCAACGGCAAGTGCCAAGTACCTTTAGGTCTCTTTAACCGAACGACATAGAGCGGGTACGGTTCCGCCTAACCCGTTGCTCGCACCACCCTGTCACCTTAAGACATGGGCGCGGGTCAAACTTCCCCAAGTCCCAATTCGATCACACACTTCACATAACTCGGTTATGTGCAAGTTGGCTCCCAGGCCACCAAGATGGCAGAATCACGCATCTGCCCAGTTTTCCGGGTGCACCTTAGAGTTAGTCCCCAAGGCTCCCTGTTGCAATCTACCATGTAGAAAACCCGAAAAACAACCATCGACGCAGAGTCTTCTCCGGCCATTCATGCAATGCACCATCACCGATCAAGACCAACTTGTCTGGGTAGGCTTCACACATCATGTCTATGTCTGTTTCTCGATTACGGACTCTACATGCTAAACAACGGGGACTATTCATGTCTACCCGAAGGAACGCCTCACACTCACCGCAAACTCGCGAGAACGGGCTTCCTATGCAAAGGAAAAAAGGACTTCACATGTCCTAGGATGAGAATTGTTACCCTAGCATTCCTCTTCGGAGCCATGAAGATCTATGCAGATGAAAAGCACCGCAATGTCCTCGCCTCCATAGATCCGAACTCGGCTTGCGATTTGGGTCTCCGAAGCTCTGCCGGCGACCGGATATATCTTCCTTCTTCTTCCTTGCTCTCCCCTCTCTCTAGAACGTTAGAAAGAGATCGCTTAAGAAAAAATGAAGGCATCCAAACCCTATTCCCGGGTATAACACAGCAGGAACATCCCTGAATCGTTGGATCCCAAAATAAGGAAACGGACGGCCACGATTCGGACTTGAAATCCAAAACCTAGGCCGAACATGGCTTGTGACGCGCCCGTGTACAAGGCCGTGTGCCCCATTCACCGTCGAAACCGTCGCGTCCCGAAAAGTACACGGGCTCTCGACACGCCCGTGTCTGGATTGACATGCCCGTGTCATCCAGTACACGCCCGTATAGCTGGGTGTGTTCCTCCATCGACACAGGACCAACACCAACCTGAGAATATCACGGGTATTCGACATGTCCGTGTCAAATTTGACACGCCCGTGTTAGGATGAACATGCCTAGGCTCCAGGCCGTGTTTCACCCCCAACACAACTCGGCCAACTACCCGAGTAGGACACGGCATGGGACACGCCCGTGTCACAGGCCGTGTTCGCTGCAAATTCGTCGACCACACGGCCATCGTCGAACCCGAGCACGACACGGCCCTGGGACACGCCCGTGGGACACGCCCGTGTCCCAGGCCGTGTGACCTCTACCAAATCCCAGACTTGGCTCAAAACACCACCCGTCACTCTTTTGAGTTTCGGGGCATTACAACTCTCTCCCTCTTAAAAGAATTTCGTCCCGAAATTACATAAAGGTAAGATAAAAACAATACTTAAACGGTACCTGAGTGGAATAACTCCGGGTACTCCTCAAGCATGGTCTACTCTCGCTCCCACTAGAGATCCTCCCGACCGCAATTGTCCCAACGGACCTTGACCATCCTGATTTCCTTGTTATGCAATCGCTTGACTTCTGAGTCCTCAATGCGGACGGGCTTGACCTTCATCGTCAACCCATTATCGACCGACACTTGATCGACCGCAATCACTTGCGAAGGCTCTTGCACCACCTTCTGTAGTACCTATATATAGAATACGTCGTGTAGCCCACTTAGCTCCACTGATAGCCTCAATCGATAAGCTACTTCGCCAGTCCTCTCCAGAACCTCAAACGGTCCAAGGTACCTCGGGCTTAGCTTCTTAAAGCGCTGTACCCGCGAGACACCCTTGAACGGCTTAATCTTCAAGTACACCCAGTCACCAACACGAACTCCACGTTCCTATGCTTGGCGTTATAGTACTTAGCTTGTCGGTCCTGAGCGTTCAGCAATCTTTCTCGAATCATTCAAACCAAAGACGTTGCATCTTCTACCTCTTGCCGCTTGTACAACTTTGACTCACCCGTTTCCAACCAAGACAACGGCGTACGATATCTTTTACAATAAAGGGCCTCGAAGGGCGCCATTTGAATGCTCGCCTGGTAGCTATTATTGTAAGCGAATTCCACCAAGTATAGGTGATCTTCCCACTGCTTCCCGAAATCTAGAACGCACATATGAAGCATGTATTCCATCGTCCTGTTGACCCTCTCGGTCTGACCATCCGTCTGCGGATGAAAGGCTGTGGTAAAACTCAGCTTTGTTCCCAACATCTACTGCACCAACCTCCAATCATTGGACGTGAACCGCCCATCTCGGTCACTCACGATGCTGCGGGGCACACCGTGAAGCCGCACAATATTATCCACATATAACTTTGACAATTTCTCCACAGAATCATCCTTCTTATACGGAATGAAGTGCGACACTTTCGTCAAATGATCTACGACCACCAAGATGGCATCGTTTCCCTTCTGCGACCTTGGCAAACCATGCACAAAGTCCATAGTAATGTCGTTGAACTTCCACTTCGGAATAGGCAAGGACTTCAAGAATCCTCCATGCTTTTGGCACTCCGCCTTCACTAAGGCGCATGTTTGACACTTGTTTAAATTAACGTGACCCATGTCGGGAAGACAAATTGCTCATTATTTGGCCATCCTGGGTACGGCGGTGAGTCGACGGGCTTAGACCGTGTTCACCGAGAATGTGCGCTGAGTGTACGGGGCGTGTGGCCGTGCGTGCTAATGCCTGTGATGAAATGTATATTTATACACTGCTTGGTTATGCTAATAAGTGCAGGGAAGGAGCATCGCCGCCCCGAATTGGGGGCGGGATCGTTATAATTTGGTCAGCATTGCTGACCGTTGCCTTTGTTTGCCACCGTGCAGTGGTTTGTTGCTTGCAGGTGCTGCTGGACCAAGCGGTCAATAGCGGGCTAAAGCCCAAATTACGAAGCCGACCCTCGAAGGCCTAATTGGAGTGTTTACTTGCTTTTGTTCATGTATGACTGGCATGCGTGCCGTGCTATGGAAAACATGTAATAAGAGTAAACCATTTTTAAGGCCTTAAGGCCAGTACTGTGTATGTACTTCATTCCTTTTTGGCTTATTAGTGGACATTCATGCTTGGTGCTGGGTTCTTTTAATTGCAACTTATAAAACTGCTTCCGCTAGAATGCTCTGTGTAGGACGTTGGATTGGTTGGATGGTTTCCATTGAGTAACCACCCGCTCTGTCTGTGGTATATGACGTCGGGCCCCGGCCGGACCTACTGCTATATGCTATGCGACGGATAGGGGGTATTACAATTTGGTATCAGACTAATGGTTTCAGTCAGGCTTAAAATGAATTCGTGGACGAATTATTTTTAAGGGGTGGTGAGCACATGTGTGTGCGTCATAGTTATAACAGTAAAAGATCCCATGAATGTCCACTTAGGAATGAAAATACACGTGTTTGGGGAACCTGCGTGTTCCTATAATTGTTGTTTGCAATTTTATTTGTTCGCTTAACGGTGTTTTGTACCACTATAGGTGACCAGAAGCGGTGTTGGGGCATCGGAACATCGAGTTTCTGAGGCTAGCAGTGCACCAAATGGTACTCCTGCAACACCTCCATCGGGTGAGACCATACGATTGGTGGATGAAGCAGTGTTTGCCATGATTAATGTGCAGCCTGCAAGGCAAATGCAGCAGCTCGCTCCTGCGATGGAGCAGGTACCTCTTCCAGAGGTTGAGCCGAGAAGGGTGGAACAGGTAGTAGAGGAACCGGTGGTGCCGAGGAGGGCAACCGAGAGACAGCTCAAACATGTCATGAGTTTTAATCCTCCGGTATTTTCAGGGTTCGGAACCCCATCTTAAGCTGAAGACTGGCTCTCCAGGGTAAAGAGAGTCTTGACAGCAACGGAGACGGAGGAGTGGCAAATGACCACTATTGCTACGTTCCTTCTGGACGGTGAAGCGAGATTGTGGTGGGAAGGACTGGAGCTACATCTATTGAGAGGTAGACAACTTACGGACGTCTCGATGGAGGAGTTCTCGAGACTGTTCTTGGCTAGGTACCTCCCTTCGACGCAGAGGATAGCGTTGGAGAACGAGTTCCTGAAGTTGGTTCAAGGAGAGAGTAGCGTGGATGAATATCTCCACGAGTTTACTCGATTGAGTCGGTATGCTAGCTCCACCATCGCAGATGAGGAGCGCAAGACGAATCGATTCTATGAAGGGTTGAGAGATGATTTGAGGCTACTACTCTCGGGGCCGATGACACAGTGTTTCTTGACCTTGGTCAACACGGCCCGGTCCTTGGAGAAGGACATGAAGAATGTACAAGCAAAGAAAAGCGTTGGTGACAAGAAACCTGGGTTCAAAGTGCCGACTACTTCAAAGTCCGGCTATCAAAGGTTCTTTAAGAAATCTAGGACTTCGGGTCCAGCTCCTTCTTCTGGTGCTTCTGGAGCGACTATGGGTCGGACCCCGGGTGCATGTTTTACTTGTGGAAAGCCGGGGCACTTTGCCCGTGACTGTTGGAGTGGACGTCCCAAGTCCGAAAGGAAGCCGGGATCGACTTATGAAGAGAAGGGCAAGGCGGTGGAGTCAACCACGTCCCATTATGCTCCGGCCCAACCGAGGGTTTATAATCTTGGCCAACAGGAGGCCATCAAACAGGCGGATGTGGTGACAGGTAAAAGTTAAATTTATAGCAAGTTAATCTTTTAAATACTTGTTATGTGCTTGTTACCTTACCACTGCTTGTTTAGGATTTGTTTTGATTTGTGAGTATCCGGCAAGAGCACTCTTTGATACGGGAGCTTCACACTCCTTCTTGTCCGAAGGATTTATATCACGCATCGGAGTACCTTCTTCGATGGCGAAGGACAAGTTGGATGTGCTGTTACCGAATGGGTGTTCTATGCGCATGGATAAAATCTGCGGTGTTAAGATTCGCATTGGGAATCAAGAGTTCAATCTGCAAGCGTCGTTACTACCGTTGGTGGAGTTCGACGTTATTTTTGGCATGGACTGGCTCTCGGAGCAGCAAGCCTATATTGATTGCGGGTCGCAAGGAAGTCAAGTTGGGAGCAAGTCGTGATATAACTTTTACGGGCTTAAAAGGGTCGAGCAAGACGTTGATGTCTGCTCTTCAGGTGGTGAAGGCGGTTCGTGCTGGTGCAAAGTTGTTCTTTACACTAGTGGAGGTTGCAAATCCAAAGCCTACGTTGGATAGTATATCAGTGGTAGCTGAGTACCCTGATGTGTTCCCCGCAGATCTTCCTAGAGACCCGCCTCAACGGGAGATAGATTTCATGATTGAGCTAGTGCCAGGTGCAAAGCCTGTGTCACGATCTCCGTATTGACTAGCGCCTAAGGAAATGGCAGAGCTGAAGGTGCAACTGCAAGAGTTGTTGGAGCAAGGGTATATGCGTCCAAGTTCTTCGTCTTGGAGCGCGCTGGTCCTCTTTGTTAAGAAGAAGGACGGAAGCTTGAGGCTATGTATTGATTATCGGGAGCTCAACAAGTTGACGGAGAAGAATAAGTACCTGATCCCCCGGATCGATGATCTTTTTGATCAGTTGGTCGGGTCGACGGTGTACTCTAAGTTGGATCTAAAGTCCAGGTACTATCAGCTGCGAATAAGGGAGAGTGATATCCCGAAGACAGCGTTCAGTACGAGATACTGGAATTATGAGTTTACGGTCATGCCGTTTGTTGAATTCTGTGAAGTGAAAGTGGGTGAATGGAAGGCTTGGGAAACCTATCCGCGCGGACTACGCGGACTGGGTTGGCGGACTGCTAGGTCGCCAGGGATGTTGCAGGCGGTTTGCTCTGTGGCGGCCTGGGCGGTCTGTTCGCGCGGACTACGCGGACAGCAGCGGCGGTCTGACAGGCCAGTGTATGCTCAGCAGGCGGTTTACTCCCAGGAAGTAACCGGGCGGATAGGACTGTTATCCGCGGAGTCCGGCTTGAAGCGGACTGAAGGACTGGAGCTCGGCAGACCGGTTTGGCAGTTGCCTTGGTCTTGCTCTAGTGAAGCGGCAAGTAGAAGTCGCGGAGACCGCCGGTCAGCGCGGACAGGAACTGGAGGTCGCCCGGTATGGCGGGCTAGATCCAGTGTCCGCCTGTAAGTGCGGACTGGCCCTTGCGGCCAGTGGGCTGGACTTGGTGGGAACTGAACCAAGTCCAGGAGGCTCAGTCCGGGGAGATCGCGCAGTGGAGCGCGGGCTGGTTTCTCAGTCCGCCAAGCGTAGTAGAAGTGCAGTTGCCTTGTTTGCTAGCTTGGGAAATGCAGACTGGAGAATTGCTTGTGCAGGAGCGTGCGGACTGGAACCAGAGTCCGCTGAGTCCGGTTGAGCCTTGTGATGAGGTTATGGACTCAGGGAAGCGGACTGGAGTTCGCTGTGTACGCGGACTGGATCGGCGTGTCCGCTGAGTCCGGCAATGCCTTGGTGATTAGGCGATGGACTTGGGATATGCGGACGGAAGCCGGGTGTCCGCTGAGTCCGGCAGGTGCCTTGATGGCGAGGCTGCGGGCTCGGATTTTGCGGGCTGATGCCTTGTCCGCAGAATGGCGGACACGGCTGTTGTGGAGTCCGGCTGTTGTCCTGGCTTGGTCTCTGGCGGCAAGGCGGGCTGGATATTGGAGTCCGGCCTTGGAGGAGCTGGGGCGGACTAGCTATCTGCACAGGAGCGGCGAACTGGAAGGTGTGTCCGCAGGCTGTGCGGACACACTTGTTCTAGCTGAGGGTTGTGACGGTGTTCCTATCGACTAGGGCGGTGACCATACTCATCGTCGTGCCTATAAATAGGACTCATGTCACATCAGGAAATAAGGAACCTGGACCGAAGTAAGTGAACAGTAATTGAGCTCGCGTAAGTTGTTGCGGTCTGGACTTTGTGTCCGCGCGGATAGAGAGTTGACCCGATTGTGCTGTGCAGGTTGTGCGGATAGCGCTGGAAAGCCAGGACTTGGCGCTGATTGCGGTCAGGGATAGTGCGGACTCTGCGGTTAAGCAACAGGCGGTAAATAGCAGGTCGCGGATAGCGACCAGGTGGTCTTCTCTTTGGCGACTTGGTTCGGGGTTCAGGAAGTCGCCTGCTTCAGGCGGACTTTTCCATTCGGTGTCGCAGCTTGTGCGGTCTGGCGGCGTGCAGACCGGCGGTGAAGAGCTAAGCATTGGAATAAGGGGTGAGTCCGCGCGGCTTGGGTTGCGGTCTGGCGATCTGGCGGACTGAGCGGACTCCACAGCAGTAGGTCGGTGGCTTGTTTGATTGAGTCCGCACGGCTTGTTTTTTGTTCTTGTCTTTGTAACTGTCTTTGCTCTCTCGGTGTTGGTTTTTGGTGAAGCATGTCTCGCCATGTATGTCTCGCCTTGTAAAGAAGTTTGCTCTTGATCAATAAAGAAGCTTGTGCTGCATGTGTTGCTGGTTGTTACTGCTTTATTGAGATAACCCCTGCTAACTCCACGATCCGGGAAAACTTTCAACATTATAAGTGGGCGTATTCTCCTTCGGTTTGTTGAGTTATCAGCAGGGTATCCAAGGGGGCGTCTGCGGTTTGTTGAATTTTAACATGGTATCAGAGGGAGGTTGTTGGAGTGGTCAAGCAGTGCTCAATAGAAGTAGTTGCTCGTCTGTCGAGGAAACCAGTGGTAGAACCATGGCAGTGGAGGATGCAAGTTGTCTTGGTATTGATCTTCTTACAGAGACGAACTGTGAACGGTGGAAGTCCTGTATGAAGAGCTTTCTTCTTGGCGAGGACCTTTGGGAGGTTGTATGCGGAGCAGGAAGACAAGAGGATACTGCTGGTAATGCTGAGGCGATGAGAGCTTGGAAGGAGGCAAATGCGAAAGCGGAGTCTATTCTCAGGCAGGTGATCTCATCGGAGCTCTTGGACCACATCAGTGGATGTCGGTCAGCTGCGGAGGTCTGGACTTCCCTTGTTGGGTTGTTCAGGAAGAAGGTGAAGGAGGTTGCTGCTGATGATGGTCCCTCTACTTCATATCAGGAAGAAAGGAGTGTTTCTCCTAGGCGTGATAGGAAGAGGAAGGAAGGACCACGGTGCTATAAATGCAAGCAGCAAGGTCATCTTCGGAAGGAGTGCAAGGTTATCTTGCTCTCGGCGAACGTTGCTCAGGTAGGGAGGAAGGAGAAGAACGTAGTTGGGACTTCAACTAGTTCTGGATCTGATCGGCTGGATGCCACTGATAGTGCAGCTATCTGGCATGAAAGACTGGGGCATGTAGGGATGGACAAGCTGAAAGCAATGGCGGAAAGAAGACTCGTAAGAGGCTTGCCTAGATTGTCATCCTATGGCGATGGTCGGGGGTGTGCGGGATGTCAGGAGAGTGGAGCCTATCGCTTCATGGTTGACAAAGCACAATCCAGGAGTAATGCACCATTGGCGGTTGTCCATTGTGCTCTGGTGGGACTGACCGTCACGGCCAGTCTTGGAGGCAGCAGGTTCATGCTGATATTGGTTGATGACTATTCTGGGTATACTTGGGTATACTTTATGAAGAAGAAGTCCAACATGGTACGCTTGTTTGTGGAGTTCAAGAAGCTTGTCGAAGGCCAGCTTGGCCGAGGATCAAGGTGTTGAGGACAGGTTTCGGTGGTGAGTTTGGCTCAACCGAGTTCTCACGCTTTTGCAGGAAGCAAGGGATCCGGATGGAGCTTTCTTGTGGACATACTTCACAATAGGGTAGTATTGCAGCTCGGATGATCCGTTGGTTAACGGAGACCTGCAAGTGTTGGCTTCGGAGTAAAGGCGTTCCGAAGGCTCTTTGGGCAGAGGGAATAGCCTGTGCTGCTCATGTCATCAACCAGATCCCTCTTAGTCCGATCATAATGAAGACTCCTTATGAGCTAATGTTCGGAGTGAAGCCCTCAGTGAAGCACCTTCGGGTGTTTGGATCTACCTGCTATATACATTCTCCGGGTGCTCTCAAAACAAAGCTAGTCTTTGTTGGGTATGATGAGCAGAGAAGAAGATGGAGGTGTATGGATCCTGCGACAAAGAAACTCATAGTGTCGAGAGACATTGTTTTGATGAGTTGACGCCGTATTGGGGTAGCTCTTATGTGGAGCTAGAGATAAGCAGGTCAGATGGTGGGCTGAAGGAGGCTGCTGCTAAGGAAGTGGAGTTGCCTGAGTCACTAGGTGCTCCAGGTTGTTCTAGCTCCGGGGCAAAGGCATCAGAGTCGGGAAGAAGGGGGAGCGATGCTCCAGGACCTTCTGGCTCGAAGGCGGAGGCTTCCGGTTCAGGAAGCAAGGGGAGAGATGTTCCAGGCTGTTCATGTTCAAGAGGGGAGTCTTCTGGTTCAGGTAGCAGGGGAGCATTGCTCCAGGTGCACTTGGTTCCAGTAAGGAGGCGTCTTGTTCAGGGAACAAAGGGAGCATTGTTCCGGGTTTGCCGGGAACGGAGCTGGTTCAAAAGCAGCGGAGGTGGTTAGTCATGATCAGGTTCTTCGGAGATCGAAGAGGATCAGTAAGCCACCAGCTCGATATAGCGAAGGGAACACGGCGGACTTGGTCCCGTGTTTCCTTGTTAGCCCTCAGGTCGAGCAAGGTTTTTCTGGCTGTGATGACCCCACTAGAATCAAGGAGGTGGTTGACACCAAGTCTGAAGAGGTGACTTCTCTCAGAGGCAACAAGGCTTGGGCTTATGGGTCCAAGGAAGTTGGTGATACTCATGTGATGCATGAGTGGAGGTTGAAGCTGAAGAAGGCAGAGGGAAGCATGGCTCCTTTCAGGAGATGCTGGAGGGCTCCCTTATGGTCCATGATATGCGGGGCGAGGACTATGTCTTGGACATCTCTTCGTAGATGCTATCGGAAGGACCAGGTGCAAGGTTACGGGAGCTGCTGGAGTTATTCACCACTTCTCACTTCAAGGGGGAGTGTTGAATTCTGTGAAGTGAAAGTGGGTGAATGGAAGGCTTGGGAAACCTATCCGTGCGGACTACGCGGACTGGGTTGGCGGACTGCTAGGTCGGCAGGGATGTTGCAGGCGGTTTGCTCTGTGGCGGCCTGGGCGGTCTGTTCGCGCGGACTACGCGGACAGCAGTGGCGGTCTGACAGGCCAGTGTATGCTCAGCAGGCGGTTTACTCCCAGGAAGTAACCGAGCGGATAGGACTGTTATCCGCGGAGTCCGGCTTGAAGCGGACTGAAGGACTGGAGCTCGGCAGACCGGTTTGGCAGTTGCCTTGGTCTTGCTCTAGTGAAGCGGCAAGTAGAAGTCGCGGAGACCGCCGGTCAGCGCGGACAGGAACTGGAGGTCGCCCGGTATGGCGGGCTAGATCCAGTGTCCGCCTGTAAGTGCGGACTGGCCCTTGCGGCCAGTGGGCTGGACTTGGTGGGAACTGAACTAAGTCCAGGAGGCTCAGTCCGGGGAGATCGCGCAGTGGAGCGCGGGCTGGTTTCTCAGTCCGCCAAGCGTAGTAGAAGTGCAGTTGCCTTGTTTGCTAGCTTGGGAAATGCGGACTGGAGAATTGCTTGTGCAGGAGCGTGCGGACTGGAGCCAGAGTCCGCTGAGTCCGGTTGAGCCTTGTGATGAGGTTATGGACTCAGGGAAGCGGACTGGAGTTCGCTGTGTACGCGGACTGGATCGGCGTGTCCGCTGAGTTCGGCAATGCCTTGGTGATTAGGCGATGGACTTGGGATATGCGGACGGAAGCCGGGTGTCCGCTGAGTCCGGCAGGTGCCTTGATGGCGAGGCTGCGAGCTCGGATTTTGCGGGCTGATGCCTTGTCCGCAGAATGGCGGACACGGCTGTTGTGGAGTCCGGCTGTTGTCCTGGCTTGGTCTCTGGCGGCAAGGCGGGCTGGATATTGGAGTCCGGCCTTGGAGGAGCTGGGGCGGACTAGCTATCTGCACAGGAGCGGCGAACTGGAAGGTGTGTCCGCGGGCTGTGCGGACACACTTGTTCTAGCTGCGGGTTGTGACGGTGTTCCTATCGACTAGGGCGGTGACCATACTCATCGTCGTGCCTATAAATAGGACTCATGTCACATCAGGAAATAAGGAACCTGGACCGAAGTAAGTGAATAGTAATTGAGCTCGCGTAAGTTGCTGCGGTCTGGACTTTGTGTCCGCGCGGATAGAGAGTTGACCCGGTTGTGCTGTGCAGGTTGTGCGGATAGCGCTGGAAAGCCAGGACTTGGCGCTGATTGCGGTCAGGGACAGTGCGGACTCTGCGGTTAAGCAACATGCGGTAAACAGCAGGTCGCGGATAGCGACCAGGCGGTCTTCTCTTTGGCGACTTGGTTCGGGGTTCAGGAAGTCTCCTGCTTCAGGCAGGACTGTTCCATTCGGTGTCGCAGCTTGTGCGGTCTGGCGGCATGCAGACCGGCGGTGAAGAGCTAAGCATTGGAATAAGGGGTGAGTCCGCGCGGCTTGGGTTGCGGTCTGGCGATCTGGCGGACTGAGCGGACTCCACAGCAGTAGGTCGGTGGCTTGTTTGATTGAGTCCGCGCGGCTTGTTTTTTGTTCTTGTCTTTGTAACTGTCTCTGCTCTCCCGGTGTTGGTTTTTGGTGAAGCATGTCTCGCCATGTATGTCTCGCCTTGTAAAGAAGTTTGCTCTTGATCAATAAAGAAGCTTGTGCTGCATGTGTTGCTGGTTGTTACTGCTTTATTGAGATAACCCCTGCTAACTCCACGATCCGGGAAAACTTTCAACATTATAAGTGGGCGTATTCTCCTTCGGTTTGTTGAGTTATCAGCAGGGTATCCAAGGGGGCGTCTGCGGTTTGTTGAATTTTAACACCGTTTGGGCTGACTAATGCGCCGTCAGTGTTCATGGATTTGATGAACAGGACCTTCAGGGAGTACTTGGACCATTTTGTGATCGTCTTCATCGACGATATTTTGGTGTACTCGCAGAGTGAGGAAGATCACTTCAGGCATCTTCATTTGGTTTTGGAGACGCTAAGGAGGAATCAATTGTATGCCAAGTTCTCGAAGTGCGAGTTTTGGTTGTCCTCAGTGGCGTTCCTCGGTCATATAGTGAGTGGGGAAGGTATTGCAGTGAATCCGGCGAGGATTGTTGCGATATGGGAGTGGCTTGAGCTTTCTACGGTAGCAGAAGTCCGGAGCTTTCTGGAGCTTGCCGGCTATTATAGGCGCTTCGTAGAGAACTTCTCGCGGATAGCGTTACCTCTCACTACTTTGGCGAGGAAGGAGTAGAAGTTCGTTTGGACGTCGGAGTGCGCGCGAGCTTTTGAGGAGTTGAAATGTCGGTTGACCACGGCGCTTGTGCTGAGTTCGCCGAGTGGGACCGAAGGTTATGAGATTTATAGTGATGCTTCGGGCAGCAGTTTGGTTTGCATGCTACTGCAACATGGAAGTGTGATAGCTTATGGCTCGAGACAGCTGAAAGTGCACAAAAGGAACTATCTGGTCCATGACTTGGAGTTAGAGGCCGTGATTTTTGCCTTGAAGCTGTGGAGACACTATTTGTACGGTGTGAAGATTGATATCTACACCGATCACAAGAGCCTAAAGTATTTGATTGATCAGAAAGATCTGAATATGCGACAGCGTAGATGGATGGAGTTCCTGGGGGACAATACATTCAAGATCCACTACGTGCCTGGTAAAGGTAATGCGGTTGCGGACGCGTTGAGTCGCCGGGCCCCGGCTCAAGCCAATTGGCTGTCGATCCATGACGAGCAGCTGGTTCGGGAGTTGGAGGCGTTGGAGATTGTTTGTGTAGATAAGCAGTCAAGTGCTGAAGCACTCTTGAATTGGACTGAAGTTCAATATGACCTGGCTGATCGGATTCGGCAGACTTTAGATATGGATGTCCATATGAAGCAGTTCATGGTAGAGGCTCTGGATGTGTCAAATTCCCAATTCGTTGTGGAGGACGGATTACTTTGGAAAGACGGTCGTCTGTGCGTCCCAAGTGTGGGCAATTTGCGGGTGGAATTGTTGCACGAGGCACATCATACCAAGTACTCGATTCACTCGGGGAGCACGAAGATGTACCGCGATGTCAAGAAACTATTTTGGTGGTCGGGTTTGAAGAAGGTTGTGGCACTCTACGTGGCGAAGTGCCAAACTTGCGCCTTGGTTAAGGCGGAATGTCAAAAGCCAGGAGGATTTCTGAAGTCCTTGCCTATTCCGGAGTGGAAATTCGATGGCATTACTATGGACTTTGTGCACGGGTTGCCAAGGTCGCAAAAGGGGAACGATGTCATTTGGGTGGTCGTAGATCGGCTAATGAAGGTGTCGCATTTCATTCTGCATAGGAAGGATGATCCGGTGGAGAAGTTGGCAAAACTATATGTGGATAATATAATACGGCTTCACGGTGTGCCCTGCAACATCGTGAGTGACCGAGATGGGCGGTTCACGTCCAATGATTGGAGGCTAGTGCAGCAAATGTTGGGAACAAAGTTAAAATTCAGCACAGCCTTTCATCCGCAAACAGATGGGCAGACCGAGAGGGTCAATAGGACTATGGAAGACATGCTCCGCATGTGTGTCTTGGACTTTGCAAAGCAATGGAAAGACCATCTTTATTTGGTGGAATTTGCGTACAACAATAGCTACCAGACGAGTATTCAAATGGCGCCCTTCGAGGCCCTTTGTGGTAGAAAATGTCGCACGTCGTTGTCTTGGTTAGAAACGGGTGAGTCAAAGTTGTACAAGCGCCAAGAGGTGGAAGATGCTACGTCTTTGGTTCGTACCATTCGGGAGAGGTTGCTTATCGCTCAGGACCGGCAAGCGACGTACTATAATGCCAAGCACAGGAACGTGGAGTTCGTTGTGGGAGACTGGGTGTACTTAAAGATCAAGCCGTTCAAGGGTGTCTCGCGGGTGCGGCGATTGAAAAATCTAAGCCCGAGGTACCTTGGGTCGTTTGAGGTTCTGGAGCGGGTTGGTGAAGCGGCTTATCGGTTGAAGCTATCGGTGGAACTTAGTGGTCTACATGATGTATTCCATATATCGGTGCTACGGAAGGCGGTGCAAAAGCCTACGCAAGTGATCGCGGTCGATCAAGTGCCGATTGATAGTGGGTTGACGACAAAGGTCAAGCCTGTGCGTATTGAAGACTCGGAAGTCAAGCAGCTATGCAATAAAGAGATCAGGATGGTCAAGGTCCGATGGGACAATTACGGTCGAGAGGAGCTCTCTTGGGAACGAGAGCAGACTATGCTTGACGAGTATCCGGAGTTGTTCCGCTCAGGTACAATTTAATTTTGTACTTATATTTCCTTTATGTAATTTCGTGGACGAAATTCTATTAAGAGGGGGAGAGCTGAAACGCCCCGAAACTCAAAAGAGCGACGGGAGGTGTTCCGGGCCAAATTTGGAACTTGGCAGGAGGTACACGGCCTGGGTCACGGGCGTGTCCCAGGGCGTGTCGAGCTGGTTCGACGTTTTGGTCGTGTGTTCGACGATTTTGGGTTCGACGATCGGCGAGCAGAGAACACGGCCTGGGACACGGGCGTGTTCCAGGGCGTGTCGGGGTAGTTCAAAGATCTGACAATCGATCAGGCAGAAATCTGGGTTCGATGATCGTCGAGCAGCGGTCGACGATCTGGTCAAAATGCTGCGTTCGACGATCTGTCGATATTCTGGGTTCGATGATCGGGCCAGCTATCTGTGTTCCACGATCGGGCCAGCTATCTGCGTTCGACGATCGGGCTAGCTATCTGCATTCGATGATCGGGCCGTGGGTTTGACGATCGGGCCGCATGTTCGTCGAACATGTAGTTTTCTGGGTTCGATGATCGGGCTGTGGGTTCGACGATCGGGCCGCGCGTTCGACGATTTGGCAAGAGTTGTGCGTTCGACGATCTGGCAGCGGTCGACGATCTTGGTTCGACGATCGTCGAGCGCGGGGCTATTTCTGGCGTGTCTGACTCGGTCGACGCGGAGTGTTGACGCAGGGGTTTTGGCGGGAGTTGACTAAATGTCCTGACACAAAATGATTGGTCACGGACGTGCCTTGCTCCGGATTGGTGCACTATGCGGTGCTAAGCCCCATTCGTCCAGGTCAGACCTGGATCGTAGACGTGCATTTCTTTTTGTGGGATCCGATGACTGTGGTTATCCCAAAGGGGTTATACCCGAGAGAAGGGTTTCAAAACCCTTATTATTTTCTACCGAGTTCTCTGTCTAAATCCTAGTGAGAGGGGAGAGCAAAGGAGGAAGAAGAAGCTTAGATCCAGTCTTTGGAGGAGTTTTAGAGCTCCAAATCGCGAGCCGACTTCGGATCTATGAAGGCAAGGAGATTGCGGTGCTTTTTATCCGCATACATTTCCATTACGCCAAGGAAGAATGCTAGGGTAACGATTCTCTACTTGAGCATGTGAAGCTCTTCTTCTTTTGCATAGGAAGCCCGCTCTCGCGAGTTTGCGGTGAGTTTGAGGCATTCCTTCGGGTAGACATGAATAGTCCCCGTTGTGTAGAGTCCGTAATCGAGAACGGACATAGGCATGTTGTGTGAAGCCTACCCGGACATGTTGGTCTGGATCAGTGATGTTGCATTGCATAAATGCCGGAGAAGACTCCGTGTGAATGTTTGTTTTTCAGGTTTTCTACGTGGTAGATTGCAACAGGGAGCCTTGGGGATTAACCCTAAGGTGCACCCGGAAAACTGGGCGGATGCGTGATCTTGCCAACTTGGTGGACTGGGAGCCAACTTGAACATAACCGGGTTATGTGAAGTATGTGATGGAAATGGGACTCCGGAGAAGTTTGACCTGCGCATATGGTTTAAATTATCGTTGCGATGTGAGCATGGGTTAGATGGAACCGTACCTGTTCTATGTTGTTCAGATTAGAGTCGTTGGCATAGATGAGGGTCTTCGGCGGTCTATGGTTTAAATTACCGTGACCCATGCCGGGAAGACAAATTGCTCATTATTTGGCCATCTTGGGGACGGCGGTGAGTCGGCGGGCTTTGACCGTGTTCACCGAGAATGTGCCCTGAGTGCACGGGGCGTGTGGTCGTGCGTGCCAACGCCTGTGATGAAATATATATTTATACACTGCTTGTTTATGCTAATAAGTGCAGGGAAGGAGCATCGCCGCCCCGAATTGGGGGCGGGATCGTTATAATTTGGTCAGCATTGCTGACCGTTTCCTTTATTTGCCACCGTACGGTGGTTTGTTGCTTGCAGGTGTTGCTGAACCAAGCGGTCAATAGCGGGCTAAAGCCCAAATTGCAAAGCCGGCCCTCGAAGGCCTAATTGGAGTGTTTACTTGCTTTTGTTCATGTATGACCGGCCTGCGTGCCGTGGTATGGAAAACATGTAATAAGATTAAACCATTTGTAAAGCCTTAAGGCCAGTACTGTGTATGTACTTCATTCCTTTTTGGCTTATTAGTGGACATTCATGCTTGGTGCTTGGTTCTTTTAATTGCAACTTATAAAACTTCTTCCGCTATAATGCTCTGTGTAGGACGTTGGATTGGTTGGATGGTTTCCATTGAGTAACCACCCAGTCTGTCTGTGGTATATGGCGTCGGGCCCCGGCCGGACCTATTGCTATATGCTATGTGACGGATAGGGGGTGTTACAAACAACACATCCAGTTTATCCTTTGCTAATGAATAAGGGACTCCAATGCACGATATGAATCCTTCGGACAAAAAGGAGTGCGAAGCTCCCGTATCAAAGAGTGCTCTCGCCGGATTATCACAAATCAAAACAAAGCCTATACAAGCAGTGGTAAGGTAACACGCGCATAACAAGTATTTAAAAATTAACTTGCTATAAATTTAAACCGTACCTGTCACCATATCCGCTTACTTGATGGCCTCCTGCTGGCCGAGATTATAGACTCTAGGTTGAGTCGGAGCAGAATGGGATGCGGTTGACTCCACCGCCTTGCCCTTTTCCTCATATGTTGCTCCCTGCTTCCTCTCGGACTTGGGACGTCCTCTCCAGCAGTCTCGGGCAAAGTGTCCCGGCTTTCCACAATTAAAGCATGTGCCCGGGGCTCGACCCGTAGTCGCCCCAGAAGCACCAGAAGAAGGGGCTGGACCTGAAGTCCTAGCCTTCTTAGACCACCTACGGTACACAGGCTTTGAGTTAGCCGGCACCACATCAACAGAGTTTTTCTTCGCTTGCACATTCTTCAAATCTTTTTCCAAAGACCGGGTCGTATTGACCAGGGTCAAGAAACCCTGCATCATAGGCCCCGAGAGCAGTAGCCTTAAGTCATCCCTCAGACCTTCATAGAATCGGTTTGTCTTACGCTCCTCATCCGCGAATGTAGAGCTAGCGTACCGAACCAACCGAGTAAATTCGTGGAGATACTCATCCACACTACTCTCTCCTTGCGATAATTTCTGGAACTCATTCTCCAATGCTATCCTCTGAGCCGAGGGAAGGTACCTTGCCAAGAACAGTCTCGAAAACTCTTCCATCGAGACGTCCGTAAGTTGCCTTCCCCTCAAGTGATGTAGCTCCAAACCTTCCAACCACAGCCTAGCATCTCCGTCCAACAGGAATGTAGCTATAGTGGTCATCTGCTACTCCTCTGTTTCCATCGCCGTCAAGACTCTCTTCACTCGGGAGAGCCAATCTTCAGCTTGGGATTGGGTTCCCGTCCCCGAGAACACCGGAGGATTTAAGCCCATAACATGTTTGAGCTGTCTTTCAGTTGCTCTCCTAGGAACCAAAGACTTCAACACCACCTGCTCCACCCTTCTCGGTTCAGCTGCTTGAAGCGAAACCTGCGCCATCGTAGGAGCGGGCTGCTGCATTTGCCTTGCAGGCTGCACGTTGATCATGGAAAACACTGCTTCAGCCACCAATCGTATGGTTTCAGTCGATGGAGGTGTTGCAGGCACATCATTCAGTACGCTGCTAGCCTCAGAAATCGGGCGTTCTGACGGCCCTGCACCACTTCTGGTCACCTATAGTTGTATAAAACATCGTTAAACGACAAAACAAAATTGCAAAAAGTAATTATAGGAACACGCAGGTTCCTCAAACACGTGTATTTTCATTCCTAAGTGGACATTCATGGGTTCTTTTGATGTTATAACGATGACGCACACACATGTGCTCACCACCCCTTAAAAGAATTCGCCCACGAATTCATTTAAGTTGACTGAAACCAGTAGTCTGATACCAAATTGTAACACCCCCTATCCGTCGCATAGCATATAGCAGTAGGTCCGGTCGGGGCCCGACGTCATATACCACAGACAGACCGGAAGGTTACTCAATGGAAACCATCCTGCTAATAAACAACGTCCTACACAGAGTACATTCTAGCAGAAGCAATTTAAAAGTTGAAAAATAAGAACTCTGCCAATAGCATGAATGTCCACTAAACAAACACAGAAGGAATGAACGTACAATACACCAGTACTAGGCCTTATGGCCTTACAATAGTTTACTCAAATTAAAGTGTTTTCCAAACCTCGGCACGTAGGCCAGTCACACATGAATAATACAAGTAAACATTTAATAATTAGGCCTTTGAAGGTCGGCTCAGCAACATGGGCTTTTGCCCGCTATTTACCACTTGGCTCCGCAATACCTGCAAGCAACAATCCACCGCAACGATGGTAAACAAAAGCAAAGGTGAGCTATGCTGACCAAATTATAACGACCCCGCCCCCGAACTCGGGGAGGCGATACTCCTTCCATGCACTTTGTTAGCATAACCAAGCAGTATAGTGTAAAAACACTTCACCACAGGCGTGGGCACGCACGGCCATACACCCCATGCTCTCAGGGCACATTCTCGGTGAACCCGGTCAAAGTCTGCGGTCTCACCACCGCCCCATGGATGGCAAATCTCGTGAGCATTATGGTCTTTCTAGACAATGCCTAAGACCCACCATCTACGCCAACGGCAAGTCTCATGTACCTTTAGGTCTCTTTAACCGAACGACATAGAGCGGGTACGGTTCCGCCTAACCCGTTGGTCACACCACCCTGTCACCTTAAGACATGGGCGCGGGTCAAACTTCCCCGAGTCCCAATTCGATCACACACTTCACATAACCCAGTTATGTACAAGTTGGCTCCCAGGCCACCAAGATGGCAGAATCATGCATCTACCCAGTTTTCCGAGTGCACCTTGGAGTTAGTCCCCAAGGCTACCTGTTGCAATCTACCGCGTAGAAAACCCGAAAAACAACCATCGATGCGGAGTCTTCTCCGGCCATTCATGCAATGCAACATCAGCAATCTAGACCAACTTGTCCGGGTAGGCTTCACACATCATGCCTATGTACGTTTCTCGATTACGGACTCTACAAGCTAAACAGCGGGTACTATTCATGTCTACCCGAAGGAACGCCTCACACTCACCGCAAACTTGTGAGAGCGGGCTTCCTATGCAAAGTAAAAGAGGAATTCACATGTCCTAGGATGAGAATCGTTACCCTAGCATTCCTCTTTGGTGCCATGAAGATCTATGCGGATGAAAAGCACCGCAATGTCCTAGCCTCCGTAGATCCGAACTCGGCTTACGATTTGGGGCTCCGAAGCTCCGTCGGCGGCCGGATCTATCTTCCTTCTTCTTCCTTGCTCTCCCCTCTCTCTAGAACTTTAGAAAGAGATAGCTTAAGAAAAAATGAATGAAAGAAAACGGTTGTCAACCTAAATCACCTAGAGGGGGGTGAATAGGTGAGTTGTGCGTCTTTTGCGAAATAAAAAATAATTAGAGCACAGCACAGAACTATCTACCAATATCACAGACGACACAAGATTTATAGTGGTTCCCCAACCTTGGGTACATCCACTTTCCCTCACCGATCTAGCAATCAACTAGACTCGGCTACTCCACTATCTCGGATCAAAAATCGATCCTACCCTCGGAACAAAGTTCCTACAAACTCGATCCAACCAAAAGGATCTACACCTCGGAAGATAACACTTCCTACAAACTCGGAGTGAAAAACTCCTACACTCGGAGAAACTTTCTCCTACAAGATTAATAAAGTGTTGGAAAATTATACAAACAGAAAATCCAATCAGATCTGAAGAAACGTCCTGAAAACTTCTTCTTATGGACTTTGCAGCACTATCAGAAATCGGTGAAGAGAGTCTCGGCCCAGATCTGGATCTTCTTGCCTTTACAGAATCAGAGTGAGAAGATAAACGGTGATGTCGATCTCGATCTGTAACTTTCTTCAGAATGAATCCTCTGAACTTAGAAGCAGTGGCCGGAGAAGATGGTGGCGGCGGCGGCTTCCGTTTCGTGAAAACAGTGAGGAGTCGGCTAAAGAACTTTCTCAAAATAGAATGACAAGAAAGCTTTGGAGAATACTTAGGGTTTGTCATTTTCTGATAAGACCTTATATAGAAGAGACTAACGGTCATAATCGGTCATAATGATGTACACGTGGACCAATCATGTCGCGTGATTTCAAAATCCCGTCAGAAAAGGACTTAGCGAAATTTCAGAGAAGGTTCAGCCATATACACGAGTAAGTGAATAGCCACTCGAGTAGTTGAATAACTACTCGAGTACATGAAGGAGAACATACTCGGGTATACAAAGATGGGCTACTCGAGTAGGTAGAAATCAACTACTCGAGTAAGCAGACAGAACTACTCGAGTATGTAGAGAGAATTACTCGAGTACATAAAGGATCTACTCGAGTACTGG
This sequence comes from Platanthera guangdongensis, assembly GCA_039583875.1. Taxonomy (NCBI): domain Eukaryota; kingdom Viridiplantae; phylum Streptophyta; class Magnoliopsida; order Asparagales; family Orchidaceae; genus Platanthera; species Platanthera guangdongensis. Next base: position 127,163,111 of record CM077155.1, on the reverse strand, counting down.
AAAAACTACTCGAGTATATTTCAAAAACTACTCGAGTACATGAGGTACTACTCGAGTGGGATACTTAGAATAAATTCTGAAGATGTCAGCAAGCAGCTACTCGAGTAGTTGAACTAAACTACTCGAGAGGAAGTAATCTACTCGAGTAGGTGAAAGATCTACTCGAGTAAAAGACTTAGAAAATTCTGGAGTGGGAAAAATTCAAGATACACGAGTGAAACATGATCTACTCGAGTAGGTATAATGAACTACTCGAGTATGATTCTATCTACTCGAGTAAGTGAGTATACTTACTCGAGTCCATGACTTAGAAAAATTTTGATACGAGAATTCTTTAATACTCGGGTATAAAGAGTAATCTACTCGAGTATATGACTATGTCTACTCGAGTAGGTGACTTAGCTACACGAGAGATACACTTAAGTACTCGAGTACAAGGTTCCTTTACTCGAGTAAATTATACCCAAACTACTCGAGTAGTTATAGACCTACTCGAGTAAAAGACTTAGAGAAATTTTTGATGTTGGAAAATTGTTTCTTCTAGAGTAGTCAACTTCCAATCCCTTTCCTATAGTCCAATAGCTTGAATATGAAGTGTATCCCAATAGAGAGACCACACATGAGGCAATACCTTGGAATATGCAATGAGGGATTACATTGCACAGTTCATGTGTTTGATGACCCACTGTGGACTGACATTGGTCTACACTTCCCAGTGAAATTCCTGCAAACATATAACTCAAACCAAGCATCAAATACAACTTAATTCATCTTAGTTCCAGGGTGACTTCATCAAATCTGGGTTAATGTGGATGTAATACCCAACAATGAAGGCATCCAAACCCTATTCCCAGGTATAATACAGCAGGAACAGCCTTGAACCGTTGGATCCCAAAATAAGGAAACGGACGGCCATGATTCGGACTTGAAATCCAAAACCTGGGCCGATCACGGCTTGTGACACGCCCGTTTCCAAGGCCGTGTGCCCCATTTGCCGCTGAAACCGTCGCATCCCGAAAAGTACACAGGCTCTCGACAAGCCCGTGTCTGGATTGACACGCCCGTGTCATCCAGTACACGCCCGTGTAGCTGGGCGTGTTCCTCCATCGACACAGGACCAACACCAACCCGAGAGGAACACGGGTATTCGACACACCCGTGTCAAATTTGACATGCTCGTGTCAGGCTAAACACACCTGGGCTCCAGGCTGTGTTTCACCCCCGACACAACTCAGCCAACTACCTGAGTAGGATATGGCCTGGGACACGCCCGTGTCGTAGGCCGTGTTCGCTACAAATTTGTCGACCACACGGCCATCTTCGAACCCGAGCACGACACGGCCCTAGGACATGCCCAATGTCCCAGGCCGTATGACCTCTACCAAATCTCATACTTAGCTCAAAAAGCCACCCGTCACTCTTTTGAGTTTCGGGGCGTTACAGAAGGTACTGAGGAAGTCAGAGATTATGGAAAGTCAATGCTCAATCAAGAGTATGAAGCTTTCAGACAGATCAGGGAGGAGCCCATGGCTAGCTGCTATGAAAATTTTTTCAGAACTGTTAATGAGCTAAGGACCTATGGTCGGGTCTTTAGCAACTATGTGCTAAATGATAAGTTCCTTAGGTATTTTACTAGATACTGGGATACTAAGATATATGTCATTAGAGAAGTGGCAAAGCTGGCAGATACTCCACCATCCACACTGTTCGGTAAGTTGCTATTATATGAGAGGCAGCTGACTGCAAGGAAGGAGGAAAAGAAGACCAGCAAAGTCCAGGCCAAAGAATCTACTATGGCCTTCAAGGATAGAGCTCCAAGAGGAGCAAGGAGAAGAATCCTTCTCCCCCAAGAAGGGCAGCTGAGTCAGAAATTTCAGATCAAGAGACATCAGGCTGTAATATATCTGATGAAAAATTTGCTGCTTTCTCCAAGAAGTTTCTAAAGATGATGAAGAAGAAGAGGTGGAGGAGCAAACCTACCTCTTCCTTTCAACATAAGTACTATTACAGAACCAAGATGAAACCCTCCAAAGAGGGCAAGTATGACCCAAAACCTGGTAAACATATTTCTAATAAGGTTATCTATTTTTGTTGCAGCAAACCAGTGCATGTTATGGCTGAATGTCCTGTGAAGAAGAAGGAGGATGATGAGAAAAATCACCACCATAAGAAGGGCAAGAAGGAGAAGACCTTCATTTCTAAGAAGGAGAAATGTTGGATTGACTCATCCTCCTCAGATCAGATGATGAATATGAAACCTACATTGGGCTGATGGCTATATTAGAAGAGGAATCTTGCTAGGATCAGCCTGGACCATCTAAAGTACACTCTTAATCCAGCTCTTCATCTAAGTCTAATTATAAGACTGGTCCTAGTTCAAAAGCATCTCAATCCTGTAATGAAGATGGTTCTGAATTAGAGGAAGATGTTAATTCAGTTATTGACAAGTATGGTGTCTTATTGGATGCTTTCAAGAAAAGCAGGATGCTAGCCAAGAAGCAGGCTAAGAAAATATCCTCCCTTTATCTTGCTGCTTCCCAGCATGTAGAATTGTTGGATCTGAAACTGAAGGAAATCAGCGAACTAGAAATCATTTCCATCATTCAGATGGGCACCATTGAGTACTAAGAGATCCAAATAAGGGACCTGGAAGAATTACTTGGGAGGTAGAGGAGGATAGTGGCTAGCTACTCCAAGCCTCCTGTTTAATTCAATAAAGTACTGCTATCCTCAAATAGGTATGACCATGAGAGCATCTATGGTCACTGGATGAATGGTAGGTCCACTAGTGGGAACAAATGTGTTCTCCACCATGGTGGAGGATATAGCTGGGGGGGGCAAGTGCCTTCAAGGCTCCACATGAGGAAATTCAAATGGCCCATCCTGGACCTTTTGTTTTTGGTGAACCATCCCCTTCACTCAAGGATAATCAGAATATTCCAACCCACTCTAAGACCAAGGGCAAGTCTGTCAGTAGACCAGACTTTTGCATCTCAGAGGACATCAAGAGTGTGCTTTCTGAAAAGAAGGCAGTTGATGGTAGGGCTCAAGATATCCCAAGCACTTCCACTACCAGACCCACCACTAGTCAAACTGGGGCTGGGAAACAAAATGAAAGTGAAAGGGATAGATCTAACATTACTATAGAGGTAGGGTGAATAGAGTATTATAAAAACTTTAATTTATTTTTATAACAGTTTTAAAAATAGTGACATATAGATAGATAGATACTATTCACAACACACAAATAGAAAGTAACAATCACAAAAGACACAAGGATTTTATAGTAGTTCCCCAATAATTCTGGGTACGTCTACTCTTCTACCACCCTGGTAGGAATCCACTACAGATTTTTGCTTAGGTTCCCTGTCACCAGGAGATCTAGAAACCCTTTGGGCTTTTGACCAGGTACCCAAAAAACAAACTTAAATCTTTTGATTAGGTGACTTATGAACCAAGTGTAAAGTTTTGAAGGGGGTTAGAACCTTGTACACAGTTTAATAATAAACTAAAAGAGTTAGATGTTATCTTCTCTATCAAGTATCTCTGAGAAGACTTAGTGGATGATGTTGCAAAAAGCCCCCCACCCCCCGATTTGAATAGAGATTGTGATCAAAAGATGAGACTTTTCTTTAGGGTGTGGGCCTTCTTGTATGCTTTTACTCTCCAGTAGATGTTTCTGACAGATATGTATTAAGATGTCTCTCGGATTGAAGATATGTCTCAAGAGGAGTCTGAAACAAAATATATGTATCTATCTCTGTATTTATGTGTCTGGTGAAGCAGCAATCTTCTATATATGTAGACTGTCAGAGAAGAATTCAATCGTTGTGTCTATTTGAAATAAACGATCCTTGAAATATCTGAAGAATCGCTTGAGAATTGTAACTGCCTTGGAATTAATTTGATTTAAAACCACTGTGATAAATCCATATTTAATGCTGCCTTAAACGGCTATATTCGTTAGAATATTTAGCATTAAATATCATAGTTTTAACTGACAGTTATCAAGCATTTGAAAACATTCTGCCTTCTGTAATATAGAAACTGCCTGATCATCGAACTCGACAAGGTTTCATCAAACTGAGCTTGTATTTCATCAAATTGAGTTTTTACATTCGTCGAAATGAGCTCTGGGTTCGTGTAACTAAGCTCGGAGTTGAGATCTGAGTTTGTCGAACTGAGTTCAGAGTTCATCGAACTAAGCATCTCTGTAATACCTTCTGAAATAGCATCTCTGGAAATAAAATATGACCCTAGTCTATACAAGTTGGGTCAAAATAAAAATCCTAATCAAATAATAGTAATCCTATCCCAAATTAGTAATAAGGAGTTCTAACAATCTCCCCCTACTTGGGTGAGGATACTATCAAACAAGAAAAACATAAAGCATTGATAATTATCTAGCAGAAACATAAGTTTTCAGCATATATATAAAAAGCTTTGGGAAAGTTATAACTATTGGGTATTGTATCCACAATAATCCTGATTTGAACAAGCGTCCAGTCAAGCTAAGATAAACTGAGGTTTTATTTGATATTGCATTTTAGTTGCGTGCTTGCAGGTTTATAATAACAAGTACACACTAATGTCAGGTTACAGTGGGTCAGTAAACACAGGACTACACAATGTAATCCCTCATTATGTAGACCATCGTATTGACTCATTGTAATCTCTCTATTGGGGTGTACTTCTTATCCAAGCACAGGAGACGGATCAAGGAAGGACAAAGACCTGGAGTCAGAAATGAAGAATTTGACCTAAGTAAAATTCACCGATTATTGCGAGTCATATACGTCGAATTCATCGAGTATCCCCTTGATACTAGCCGAATTTGTCGTGTTTGCTTCCTGATACCCGTCGAATTCATCGTATATACTTAGGATAAATTCTCTAGGATTTCAGTATTTGACCAAGGCAAATTCGACGAGTATCACAGGTGATACTGCCGAATTCGTCAGTGATACTCGCTGAATTCGAAGAGTATCCCAAGCGATACTCGCCGAGTATGTCTTAGGTAATTTTCAGCGTAATTCATTATCCTAATTCGGCGAGTATCGTACTGATACTCGACGATTTTTGCCGAATTTTCCTTGTCATTTTTTCTGATTTTTTCCCTGGTACGAAACTGACGGCCATGTATAGTACTTTTCTAGGTTTCAATTTTGGAAATCTTTTATAGATGTTTCATTTCAAATCCCTCTATAAATACCTTGAGTAATTTCAAAATGACACACAAGTCCAAAAACCTGATTTCTCGAATCGATTTCAAACTTCACGAAAAAGGAAAAACACGTCAGCCGACCTACGTTTTTTGCGAATTTCTTCCGATCGGCCGAAACTTCGAGCAATCTTCTTCACGGACGGCATTGTTGACTAGATCACATCTTCGCTCAAGATCTGCTTATCTCCAGTCCTTATTGGTCGAAGATCAAGGTTCTAGATCCAAGATTTCAAGGTTCCGAGTTCTCCAAGATACAACTTCCAACCTTCAAAGAATGTCGGATCAAGATTGGAATCGTGTGTTGTTATTGTAACTTTATTTTGAATATTGTAGGAGACTTTTCTCCGAGTTATATAGGCCCGCTTGTGGATCAAGAGAGTAGATCCGGTTATGGATCGAGTGTGTAGATCCGGTTTGCAGATCGAGTTGTAGGAGAGTTTGTTCTCCGAGTGGTAGGAGCTTCGTCTTTGAGGTATAGGAGTTGCGACTCTGAGGTGTAAGATTTGGCGAAATCTGAGTTTGGTGAAGTAGCCAAATATGCCCTTCGTGGGAGATAGGCGTGGCAACACAGTGGACGTACCCAACTCAGGGAACCACTATAAAATCTCTGTGTTTGCGTGCTTGATATTTTCGATTTTTTATTCCGCAAAAAGATGCAAACTTCACATATTCACTCCCCTCTAGGTGATTTTGGTCAACGCTAGATACGTTCAAGTGGTATTAGAGGGAGGTTGGTCAAATAAGGTTAACATCTTGATCAAGATCTCTGATCTAGCATTCAGAGATTCTGCACATTCACCATGGATCGAAGAAAAGACATCTATGAAGCTTCCGTGTGTACCAAGGAAAACATTCCCATATGGAAAGAATGTGAACGACTCTTCATGTAAGTTGTTGACCCAAGGATCTTTCAGATAGTGGAAGAAGGACCTCACATCCCTACACAGTCATCAACAATAAATCCAACAATCATGATTCCAAAGAAGATGATGGATCTTACTAAGGATGAGATTGCCCTAGTCTCCCTTGATAAGAAGTCTAAGAATATCATAACGAGTGCAGTGGATGATTCCATGCTCCAGAACTTATTCCACTACAAGTCTGCTAAAGAGATGTGGGATTGTCTAGTTGTCCTGATGGAAGGTACTGAAGAAGTGAGAGATGGTCATAGATCATTGCTGAACCAGGAGTACGAAGCCTTCAAGCAAGGGGTCGATGACTCCATAGCTGACAACTTTAAAAAGTTCTTCAGGATTGTGAACGGTCTCAGGAACTACGGCCACGTATTCACTTACGGTGAACTAAACAACAAGCTCCTTATATCCCTCATAAAGGACTGGGATACAAAGATTGTCGCCATCAGAGAATTTGGAAAGTTGCCAGAGATCGACCCACGAAATCTTTCCAGCAAATTGCTCTCCTACGAACTCCAAATTAACACCAAAAAGAAGGAGGATCAAGTCAATCGATCTTCACGCAAAGAGAAGTCTACATCCATAAAGGCAGAGGGTTCAAGAAAGTCTAAAGTTGTGTCACCTATAAGGACACGAGCTCCAGACACCCCGGAAGACTCTGAGCCTGGCACGTCGGGCTTCGAGCTATCGGATGGAGAATTTTGTCTCCTCTCTAAGCAGTTCAAGAAGCTGTTGAGTAAGAGGAGACAAATGAAGAATAAGTCATCCTCTTCATACTACGGAAGATTACGTCATGATGGTGATCGAATGACTAGAAGCTACAATAAAGAGGTCGGGTAGAAATCCAAACCGAACAAATTGGTTTCCTCTAATGTTTTTGCTACTGTTGTAATAAATCAGGTCACATGATTGCGGAGTGTCCTTACAAGAAGAAAGAGACCTCCAGGAAGGATGAGAAGAGATCCTTCAAAGGAAAGAAGAAAGAAGAAAAGAGCTTTGTCGCCAAAAAGTCGAAGACTCTTAGTGATAATGACTCTAGTGAGTCAAGCTCGGAAAATGAAGAAGCTAACTTTGGGCTTATGGCTCAATCTGACGAGAAAGCAGGCGACTCTGAGTACCATGGGAAGGTAAACTCGCACACCATTATTTCCGAATCGGAAAATTCCTCGAATGGTCATGAAGACTACTACACTGATGAGAATAAACCATAGTTGATGGCTCGGCACAAGCACTTGTTAAAGGCTTTCGACAAATACCGAAAGGTAGTCCGAAAGCAAGTTAAAGAGATTGCCTCCCTCAAGGCAGTGGAAGAAAATCTGAAGGAAGAAATTACACATTTACTTCCTCTTAGAGAGGAAGTCCACTCCTTGAAAGCGAAACTCAAGGACTCGGCTGAGACGTTAAAACTGAAGGAAAAATATCTTGATGAGCTGGAGGAAAAGCTCGCGGTGGAGAGAAAACTCATTGAGAGCTACTCAAAGCTGAAGACTGTTCTCCCTCTCATCGATGAGTTCTCAGCTCAAAAGAAGGGTAGTGGTCTTGGCCACATCGGTGGTAAGGGTAAGGTTGTTAAGAATGCTAGTGCCAAAGAAAAGGGGAAAGCCCTCATGAGTCAACCATCATTTAGGAAGGTAATCTTCCCAATGAATAAGTTTGACCTGGAGTCATATTATGGTCATCATGCAAGGCCTATTCATGTAGATCCCAAAACCAGATACCTAGGATAGACCCGTACCCATGACTTTGGTGCTAGCGTGTTCAAAGCACCTTATGAAGAGATTCAAATGAAGAGTTATGGTTCATATGTACATGGCCAAAACAACAAGAAGGCATCAAAAGCCAAATCCGTTGTGCCTAAGGAAAAGGAGATGCAGAAATTTGTGTATGCTGCAACGATGAGGCTTCCACCTCTAAGAATGCTACCCCTACTAGACCTCACGTTCAAAGGGTAAAGCAGAAGTACAAGAGGAGATACAACAGATTTGACTGTTGGTGTTGCGGAAAAGTTGGTCACTTTGGCGTCGATTGCTGGTACAACCCCGCTAACTTTGTAACCCCACGGGTTAGATATGCGAGGCCGACCACTCACATGGCTAATATTCCTAGAGGTACTAAGCTGACCAGGAATGAAGGACTCAAATACGTTTGGGTTCCTAAGATAAACTGATTTATTTTTGTAGGTATGTCCAAAGGCCAATAGAACGCCAATCTGGTACTTGGACAGCGGATGCTCTCGACACATGACCGGGACAAGAAGCCTTTTGTGTGATTACACCTCAGTCAAATACGGACCAAAAGCCATTTTTGGAGGTTCAGACAGGGGAACAACAAAAGGTTATGGTATAATATCCAACGATGTTGTCTCTTTCACAGACGTTGCTTATGTTAAGGGATTACACCATAATCTCATAATCATAAGTCAATTATGTGACAAGGTCTGCATCGTTGAGTTCTGCAAGGACAAGTGTTTAATAAAATCGTCTGCAAATTTGGAGACGGTCTTAATAGGCACTCGGAGCAGAAATATTTTCTGTTTAAATTTTCTTTGTTTAGACAATTCTGCCCCAGTGTGTTTTATGGAAACAAGTAGTGCGTCTCTTTGCAACCAATGACACAAGATATTAGTACATATTAATTTTAAAATCTTAAATATGTTATTTTCTCACAACTTAGTGTGTGATGCCCACAGCATTAAGTGCCTTAAAGAGATTCCATATTACTCCGGTCAAATGGGTAAGCAGACACGGGCTACCTTCAAGGGTATTGCTGAGAAAGATTCTTCTTGAAGCTTATACTTGCTTCACATGGACTTATTCGGCCCTAGGCCGATTCACAGCTTAGGAGGTAAGGTTTATTCGTTAGTTATTATCGATGACTACTCGAGTTTCACTTGGGTGTTTTTTCTGAAACACAAGTAAGGCACCTTCGATTCTTTCACTAATTTTGTCCGGCAAATTCAGAACGAATTGGACTACTCGGTGGTAAAAATCAGAAGTGACCACAGAACAGATTTTGAGTCGGGTGTCATGACAAAGTTCTGTGAAAGTCAATATATCTTTCATGAGTTTTCCTCCCTGTGCACTCCACAGCAAAATGGAGTTGCTGAGAGAAGAAACAGAACCATAATTGAAGCATGTACAACCATGTTGAGCGACGCTCCTCTTCTGGAGTAATTCTGGGCTGAAGCAGTCAACACGGCTTGTCACGTGCAAAACAAGGCACTCATCAACAAAAGTTATCTTAAGACCCCCTATGAGCTATTGAAGGACAGAAAACCGACTTTATCCTACTTTAGAATCTTTGGAAGCAAATGCTTCATACTTAATAATGGGAAGCATTACCGAACTAAGTTTAGTGAAAAATGTTTTGAAAGTACGTTTGTAGGATATAGTAGCCATAATAAGGCATATAGAATTTTTAAAAGAAAACTCTGGTGGAAGAAGAGTCGATAAACGTTGTATTTCATGAGACTAGCCTGCTCCAAAGTAGCTCGTCTAGTGTTATTGGTGCAGATGTAGGTTCTAGGTTCAAGGAATTTAGCATGGATGATGTTGTCAAGGAAGAAGCTCTAAGCTCAGAGATACTTGTAAATCGGCAAGCGCACCGGTCGTACAAGTAATAAAATTTGGGAATAAATCCCGAGTGTCGGTCTCATGAGAAATTCAATTAGCATAGAGCGGCAACAGTTCAGAAAATATTCTTATGAGGGTTATACTTAGAAAAGAGAAAAAAAGGGGGGGCTTGAGATATTGTGGTTTCTTGATCTACTAAATTAATTAAAGTTGTGCGGGTCGAAGGCACCGCTTCGCAAGGTGAGGTGAGTGTATCGGTTGCGATGCTGAACTTCGGTTGGCGAGTGGACGGAAAGCTAATGGGTGGAAGTGTTCTTGTGTGGAGTGCAATCGGGTGAAACAATGGTATGGAGTGTATGTGGAGTAGGCGAGACGCATTCACACACACAACTCACAAGCAAATGCAAACCACAAACATCCACTTGGACATATAGTAGAAAATGTAGTTCATTACAGTAGCAAATTATTCCGTACAATGGAGGAAGAGGAAAAAGAGTAAACCACTAGAGGATGAAGGTCCAACGTGTAACACCCCGTATCCGTCACATAGCATATAACAATAGGTCCGGCCGGGGCCCGATGTCCATATACCACAGACAGACCGGGTGGTTACTCAATGGAAACCATCTAACCAATCCAACGTCCTACACAGAGCATTCTAGCGGAAGCAGTTTAAATAGTTGCAATTAAAAGAACCCAGCAACAAGCATGAATGTCCACTAATAAGCCAAAAAGGAATGAGTACATACACAAGTACTGGTCTTAACGCCTTACAAATGGTTTACTCAATTTACATGTTTTCCATACCACAGCACGCAGGCCGGTCATACATGAAAAAAAGCAAGTAAGAACTCCAATTAGGCCTTCGAGGGCCGGCTTCGCAATTTGGGCTTTAGCCCGCTATTGACCGCTTGGTCTAGCAGCACCTGCAAGCAACAAACCACCGCATGGTGGCAAACAAAAGCAACGGTCAGCAATGCTGACCAAATTATAACGATCCCGCCCCCAATTAGGGGCGGCGATGCTCCTTCCCTGCACTTATTAGCATAGCCAAGCAGTATATAAATATACATTGCATCACAAGCGTTGGCACACACGGCCACACGCCCCGTGCACTCAGGGCACATTCTCGGTGAACCGGCCAATATCACGTCAATTTAAGCCATAGACATTCCGGACTCACCACCGCCACTTTGACGGGCAAATATATGATCATTTTGTCTTCTTGTCATGGGTCACGTCAATTTAAGCCATAGACCACCGAAGACCCTCATCTATGCCAACGGCTCTAACCGAACGACATAGAACGGGTACGGTTCCGCCTAACCCGTGCTCACATCGCAACGAAAAATTTAAGCCATATGTGCCGGTCAAACTTCTCCCGAGTCCTGTTTCCATCACAAACTTCACATAGCCCGGTTATGTTCAAGTTGGCTCCCAGGCCACCAAGTTAGCAAGATCACACATCCACCCAGTTTTCCGGGTTCACCTTGGGGTTAATCCCCAAGGCTCCATGTTGCAATCTACCACGTAGAATACCCAAAAAACAAACATTCGCACAGAGTCTTCTCCGGCATTTATGCAATGCAACATCACCGATCCAGACCAACATGTCCGGGTAGGCTTCACACATCATGCCTATGTCCGTTCTCGATTAGGGACTCTACACAATGGGGACTATTCATGTCTACCCGAAGGAACACCTCAAACTCACTGCAAACTCGCGAGAGCGGGCTTCCTATGCAAAAGAAGGAGAGCTTCACATGCTCAAGTAGAGAATCATTACCCTAGCGTTCTTCCTCGGCGCCATGGAAATGTACGCGGATGAAAAGCACCACAATCTCCTTGCCTTCGTAGATCCAAAGTTGGCTCGCGATTTGGAGCTCTAAAACTCCTCCAAAGACTGGATCTAAGCTTCTTCTTCCTCCTTTGCTCTCCCCTCTCTCTAGGATTTAGACAGAGAAATACGGCAGAAACATAAGAGTTTTGAAACCCTTTACTCGGGTATAACCCAATCGGATTACCCACCAGCCGTCGGATCCAACAAAAGAAAACGCACGGTTATGATACAGGTCTGACCTGGATGAATGGGGCTAAACACTGCATGGCACACCAACAGGAGCAGGGCACGTCCGCGTCAATATAGGAACAATTAGTCAACTCCCGCCAAACCCGTGTGTCGGCACTCCGCGTCAAACACGCCACAATCAGCCCCGCGCTCGACGATCATCGAACCAAGATCGTCGACCGCTGCCAGATCGTCGAACGGAGATCTAAAGCCCGATCGTCGAACGCGCGGCCCGATCGTCGAACCCACGGCCCGATCGTCGAACCCAGAAAACTGTCGGTTCGACGAACACGCGGCTCGATCGTCGAACCCACGGCCCGATCGTCAAACGGAGATAGCTAGCCCGATCGTCGAACACAGAGCCCGATCGTCGAACCCACGGCCCGACCGTCGAACCCAGAATATCGACAGATCGTCGACCGCAGCATTGTGACCAGATCGCCGATCGCTGCTCGACGATCGTCAAACCCAGATTTCTGCCTGATCTTTGAACTACCCCGACACGCCCTGGGATACGCCCGTGTCCAAGGCCGTGTTTGCTGCTCAACGCTTGTCGAACCCAATATCGTCGACATCTCGGCCGAATCGTCGAACACAACACGACACGCCTTGAGACATGCAACGTGTCCCAGGCCGTGTACCTCCTGCCAAATTCCAAATTTGGCCCGGAACGCCTCTAGTCGCTCTTTTGAGTTTCGGGGCGTTACAACTCTCTCTCTCTCTCTCTCTCTCTTAAAAGAATTTTGTCCACAAAATTACATAAAGGAAAGATAAGTACAAAATTAAATTGTACCTGAGCGAAACAACTCCGGATACTCGTCAATCATAGTCTGCTCTCGTTCCCAAGAGAACTCCTCACGACCGCAATTGTCCCATTGGACCTTGACCATCCTGATCTCTTTATTGCGTAGCCGCTTGACTTCCGACTCTTCAATCCGCATGGGCTTGACCTTTGTCATCAACCCACTATCAATCGGCACTTGATAAACAATGATCACTTGCGTAGGCTCTTGCACCGCCTTCCGTAGCACTGATATGTGGAATACATCATGTATACAACTAAGCTCCACTGATAGCTTCAACCGATAGGCTGCTTCACCAACCCGCTCCAGAACCTCAAACGGCCCAAGGTACCTCAGGCTTAGCTTTTTCAATTGCCGCACCCGCGAGACACCCTTGAATGGCTTGATCTTTAAGTACACTCAGTCGCCCACAGCGAACTCCACGTTCCTGTGCTTGGCATTATAGTACTTCGCTTGCCAGTCCTGAGCGAATAGAAACCTCTCCCGAATGGTTCTCACCAATGAAGTAGCATCCTCCACCTCTTGATGCTTGTACAACTTTGACTCACCCGTTTCCAAACAGGACAACGGCGTGCGACATATTCTACCATAAAGGGCCTCGAAGGGCGCCATTTGAATACTCGCCTGGTAGCTATTGTTGAACGCAAATTCCACCAAATAAAGATGGTCTTCCCATTGCTTTCCAAAGTCCAATACACACATGCCGAGCATGTCTTCCATAGTTCTATTGACCCTCTTGGTCTGCCCATCCGTCTGTGGATGGAAGGCTGTGCTAAAACTCAGCTTTGTTCCGAACATTTACTGCGCAAGCCTCCAATCATTGGACGTGAACCGCCCATCTCGGTCACTCACGATGCTGCAGGGCACACCGTGGAGCCGCACTATGTTATCCACATATAACTTTGCCAACTTCTCCACCGGATCATCCTCCCTATGTGGAATGAAATGTGACACCTTCGTTAGCCGATCTACGACCACCCAGATGGCTTCGTTCCACTTTTGCGACCTTGGCAAACCATGCACAAAGTCCATAGTTATGTCGTCGAATTTCCACTCCGGAATAGGTAAGGACTTTAGAAATCCTCTCGGCTTTTGGCATTCTGCCTTTACCAAGGCGCAAGTTTGGCACTTCGCCACGTAAAGTGCCACATCCTTCTTCAAACCCGGCCACCAAAATAGTTTCTTAACGTCGCGGTACATCTTTGTGCTCCCCGGGTGAATCAAGTACTTGGTATGGTGCGCCTCGTACAACAAATCCACCCGCAAACTGCCCATGCTTGGGACGCAAAGACGACCGTCTTTCCAAAGTAATCCGTCCTCCACAATGAATTGGGAATTTGACCCATCCAGAGCCTCTACCATGAACTGCTTCATATGGACATCCATATCTAAAGTCTGCCGAATCCGATCAGCCAGGTCATATTGGACTTCAGTCCAATTCAGTACTGCTTCAGCACTTGATTGCTTATCACGCAAGAAATCTCCAACGCCTCCAACTCCCGAACTAACCGCTCATCATGCACCGATAGCCAATTGGCTTGAGCTGGGGCTCGGCGACTCAACGCGTCCGCAACCGCATTGCCCTTACCAGGCACGTAGTGGATCTTGAATGTATAGTCCCCCAGGAACTCCATCCATCTATGATGTCGCATATTCAGATATTTTTGATCAATCAAATACTTCAGGCTCTTATGATCGGTGTATATATCAATCTTCACACTGTACAAATAATGCCTCCACAGCTTCAAGGCAAAAATCACGGCCGCTAACTCCAAGTCATGGACTGGATAGTTCCTCGCGTGTACTTTCAGCTTTCTCGAGCCATAAGCTATCACACTTCCATGTTGCAGTAGCACGCAACCCAAACCGCTGCCCGAAGCATCGCTATAAATCTCATAACCTTTGGTCCCACTCGGCGAAATCAACACAAGCGTCGTGGTCAACCGACTTTTCAATTCCTCAAAAGCTCGCGCGCACTCCGGCGTCCAAACGAAATTCTGCTCCTTCCTCTTCAAAGTAGTGAGAGGTAACGCTATCCGCGAGAAGTTCTCTACGAAGCACCAATAATAACCGGCAAGCCCCAGAAAGCTCCGGACTTCCGCTACCATAGAAAGCTCAGGATACTCCCGTATCGCAACAATCTTCGCCAGATCCACTGCAATACTTCCCCACTCACTATATGACCGAGGAACGCCACTGAGGACAACCAAAACTCGCACTTCGAGAACTTGGCGTACAATTGATTCCTCCTTAGCATCTCCAAAACCAAATGAAGATGCCTGAAGTGATATTCCTCACTCTGCGAGTACACCAAAATATCGTCGATGAAGACGATCACAAAATGGTCCAAGTACTCCCTGAAGGCCCTGTTCATCAAATCCATGAACACTGATGGCACATTAGTCAGCCCAAACGGCATGACCGTAAACTCGTAATGCCCGTATCTCGTACTGAACGCTGTCTTCGGGATATCACTCTCCCTTATTCGCATCTAATAGTACCCGGACTTGACGTCCAACTTTGAGTACACAGTCGACCCGACTAACTGATCGAATAGATCATCAATCTGGGGGATCGGGTACTTGTTCCTTTCCGTTAACTTGTTGAGCTCCCGATAATCAATACATAGCCTCAAGCTTCCGTCCTTCTTCTTAACAAAGAGGACCGGTGCGCTCCAAGGAGAAGAGCTTGGACGCACATACCTTGCTCCAACAACTCTTGCAATTGAACCTTCAGCTCCGCCATTTCCTTAGGTGCTAGCTGATATGGAGAGCATGACACAGTCTTTGCACCTGGTATAAGCTCTATCGTGAAATCTATCTCCCGTTAAGGCGGGGCTCCAGGAAGATCTCTAGGGAACACATCAGGGTACTCTGATACCACTGAAATACTATCCAACGCGGGCTTAGGCATTGCAACCTCCACTAGTGTAAAGAACAGCTCTGCACCAGCACGAACCTCCTTCACCACCTGAAGAGCAGACATTAACGTCTTGCTCGACACTTTTAAGCCCGTAAAAGTCATCTCACGACTTGCTCCCAACTTGAATTCCTTGCGACCGCAATCAATATAGGCTTGCTACTCCGAGAGCCAGTTCATGCCAAATATAATGTTGAACTCCACCAACGGTAGTAACAACGCTTGCAGATCGAACTCTTGATTCCCAATGTGAATCTTAACACCGCAGATTCTATCTGCGCGCATCGAACACCCATTGGGCAACAAAACATCCAACTTGTCCTTTGCCATCGAAGAAGGTATTCCGATGCGCGATATAAATCCTTCAGACAAGAAGGAGTGTGAAGCTCCCGTATCAAAGAGTGCTCTTGCCGGATTTTCACAAATCAAAACAAATCCTAAACAAGCATTGGTAAGGTAACAAGCACATAACAAGTATTTAAAAGATTAACTTGCTATAAATTTAACTCTTACCTGTCACCACATCTGCCTGTTTGATGGCCTCCTGTTGGCCAAGATTATAAACCCTCGGTTGGGCCGGAGCATAATGGGACGCGGTTGACTCCACCGCCTTGCCCTTCTCTTCATAAGTTGTTCCGGCTTCCTTTCAGACTTGGGACGTCCGCTCCGGCAATCGCGGGCAAACTGCCCCGGCGTCCCACAAGTAAAACATGCACCCGGGGTTCGACCTGTAGTCGCCCCAGAGCACCTAAAGAGGGAGCTGGACCCGAAGTCCTAGCCTTCTTAAAGAATTTACGGTACCCAGACTTTGAGGTAGTCGGCACCTTGAACTCAGATTTCTTATCACCCAAGCTTTTCTTTGCTTGTACATTCTTCATGTCCTTCTCCAAGGACCGGGCCGTGTTGACCAAGGTCAAGAAACCCTGCATCATCGGCCCCGAGAGTAGTAGCCTCAAATCATCTCTCAACCCTTCGTAGAATAGATTCGTCTTGTGCTCCTCATCCGCGATGGTGGAGCTAGCATATCGACTCAATCGAGAAAACTCGTGGAGATATTCATCCACGCTACTTTATCCTTGAACCAACTTCAGGAACTCGTTCTCCAACGCTATCCTCTGCGTTGAAGGGAGGTACCTAGCTAAGAACAGTCGCGAGAACTCCTCCATCGAGACGTCTGTAAGTTGCCTACCTCTCAATAGATGCAGCTCCAATCCTTCCCACCACAATCTCGCTTCACCATCCAGAAGGAACGTAGTAATAGTGGTCATTTGCCATTCTTCCGTCTTCGTTGTTGTCAAGACTCTCTTCACCCTAGAGAGCCAGTCTTCAGCTTGAGATGGGGTTCCCAACCCCGAAAATACCGGAGGATTAAAGCTCATGACATCTTTGAGCTGTCTCTCGGTTGCCCTCCTTGGCACCAACGGTTCCTCTACTACCTGTTCCACCCTTCTAAGCTCAACCTATGGAAGTGGTACCTGCTCCATCGCAGTAGCGGGCTGCTGCATTTACCTTGTATGCTGCGCATTGATCATGGCAAGCACTATTGGGTACATTGGTTTAAATGTACCTGATTTGAAGAAGCCTCACCCAACTCAATGATATACATCAAAATGTATTTGATGTGCTTTGAGTTTACTTGTACAGGTTAAGTATTTGCAGGTAAGAAGAAAAAGTTTCTAAGTCCATGTGTCGACACACAGAGGGAAAGTGTCGACACTTAAGAAGACTTGTGTCGACACCCAGGCAAGTAGTGTCGACACTTGGAGTCATTGTGTCGACACCAGGGATGCTGAATCGACACCAGACAGAAAGTGTCGACACAAGGAGCTGTGTCGACACTCATTGAAGAAAAGTGCAGTGAAGCTGTGTCGACACTTAACAGCAGTGTCGACACCTAGAAAAACTGTGTCTACATCAGAAAGTGTCGACACTTGGAGGCTGTGTCGACACTCAGCAAAAGTCAGCAGAGACTAAGTATAGGTGTCGACACCCAGAGAAATGTGTCGACACACAATAGAAGAGTCAACACTTGAAGAAAGTGTCGACACAAGAAAGAATGTGTCGACACTCAGCTGAAGACTCAACACTTGAAGTAAGTGTCGACACAAGGATCTGTGTCGACACTTAGCAAAGTTTAGCAAAATTCTAAGTACAAGTGTCGACACTAAGGAGATGTCTCGACACTCAGCAAAAGTCTCAACAGAAGAAGTATGTGTCGACACAAGGAGCTGTGTCGACACTCAGCAAGTATCAACACTGAAGACATGTGTCGACACCAAGAAGAAGTGTCGACACTCAGCGAGTTCAACACATGAAGATGTGTCGACACAAAGGTGTTGTGTCGACACTTAGAAGAATTCAGCAAAATACTGAAGTACAAGTACTTGTGTCGACACTCAATTTCAGTGTCGACACATGAAGAAGAAGCAGTGTCGAGATATAAAATCTACAACACAAGGAGTTGTGTCGACACCTTGTAGGCTAGTGTCGACACTTAGACAACATGTGTCAACACTTGGTCTATAAGTGTCGACACTTAAAGACAGAAAGTCTCGACACTTTCAGACAGTTACAGAATTTTCAAGAACTGACTGGATGACTTGACAGCTGCCATTCCAGCCGGTCTACTGCACCTGTCAGAGTTGTCAGAATTCAGTTATGAACCGGACCAGCCGGTTATCATGAAGAAGGCCTATAAATAGGCTTATACAGTCTACAGAAACTGTTGTTGAAGTGGTAAAAGTTCAGATTGATTAGAAGATCAACACAACAAGTAATACAAAGAAGATCTAGATATCAAGTGAAGATCTAAGAAGTTGGAGAGAGAGAGCTCCATCCAAGAAATCAGCCATTGGAACCAGGCTGAGAAGAAGGGTTCAGATTTATTCTGAATCTTAAGTAGCAGATATCAAGGATCAACTGCAGAAGGGGTCAATCTTATTGAGTTCTACTTTCAGGAAGCTTTGAAGAAAGCTAAGTCAGATTGATTTCAGCTGAGTTCTTCCAAGAACTCATTAATAAACTCACAACTCTCCTCTCTTATCTCTGAGTTGCTGAGTTAATATTATTGTATTCATATTTTCTTGTAGGATCCTTTGGATCTGAGTCTTGTAAGCCTGTAATTATAAAGGCTGAGTGTAGGGCTTGAGTGCCTGAGTGTAGGAGATTGAAATCTCTGAGTGTAGGCCTGTTGTGACTAAGTGTAGGCCTTGGTGGCTGAGTGTAGGCCTTGGTGGCTGAGTGTAGGCTTTGTGAAGAAGCTGAGTTGTAGGGCCTTGGGCCTGAGGTGTAGGAGCCTGTTTTGGGTTCTGAGATAGTGGAGGAGTTTGGCCGAATCTAGTACACTGCTAGATAGGCGAAGGGGGAAAGTGGATGTACACAAACATTGGGGAACCACTATAAAACTGTGTGTCTACTGTGTGCTGTGATATTCTGTGATTGCTGTGTGATTGCTGTGATAAAGTAGCTATAATTCTGTGTTAGATTCTATATTCTGCCATAAAAATTAAAAACGATTCAAGTCACCTATTCACCCCCCCCCCTCTAGGTGTTTAGGTATTATATCTTTCAAGTGGTATCAGAGGGAGGTTGCTCAAAAAGGACATAACTGTCTGAGTAGATCCTATTTGGCAAATTCAGTCTAAGTCATATTACAAAATCAAGAAAATCAAGAACCATGGGTTCCACTGAGAATCATAAGGAATTGGGATCCATGAAGCTACCCATTTGCAGGAAAGAGATCTTTGGGATCTGGAAGGAAAGGGTGAAACTATTTATGGAAGCCTCAGACCCTAGGATTTATATCATAGTAAAAGAAGGGCCATATGTGCCCATGAAGGTGTCAGTCATAGATGCAAATCAGAGAACACCAAAGGATTTCTCTGAAATGACAAAGGATGAAATTGTTCTAGCCACTATGGACAAAAGGGCACAAAACATCATTGTGAGTGTCATAGATGATGCAACTTTTCAGAATTTGATACACTGTAAGACAGCTAAAGAAATGTGGGATACTCTTATTGTGTATATGGAGGGTTCTGAAGAAGTCAGGCAAGATAGAAAATCCTTGCTAAACCAAGAATATGAGAGTTTTAGACAAGAAAAAGCTGATAGCATAACTGAATGCTATAAAAAGTTCTATAGGATTGTGAATGAGCTCATGTCCTATGGCAGAGAGTTTAGTAATTATGAACTCAATGATAAGTTTCTAAGGTCCCTAACAAAATATTGGGACACCAAGATCTGTGCCATTAGGGAAATAGCAAAGTTGGGAGAAATTCCTCCACCAACACTATTTGGCAAACTGCTGTCCTATGAAATGCAGTTAATGGTGAGGAAAGAAGAGGAGAAATCAACAAGAAATGAACATAAAGAAAGGACAGTGGCCTTCAAAACAGAAGTCCCCAGAAAGTACATAAGTAAGTCACCTTCTCCACCTCCAAAAGCAGCTGAATCTGAGTCAGATGAGTCAGTCAGCAGAAAATCTGAAAGCAGTGAAAGTGATGAGGACTTTGCTGCCTTCACAAGACATTTCCAGAAGTTCTTAAAAAATAAAAGTGGAGGACAAGGCCATCTACTTCACAAGGAAAAGAAGATTATTATCAGAATAAGAAGTCTTCAAAGAAAGACAGGAAAAAGACTAAGTCTAGCAAAGCAACTCTTTCAAAAATAGTATGCTATTGCTGTAATAGACAAGGCTATGTTGTTGCAGATTGTCCAGAAAAAAGGAAGTAGTCTAGTGACAAGAAAAGGACTCAATACAAGGGCAAGAAAGAAAAGTCTTTTGTTGCCAAAAAGGACAAGAGCCTGTCAGATTTATCTTCATCAGAAACTGAGTCAGATGCTGAGGCATATATAGGACTGTTTGCTGAGGAGGAAGAAGAAGAGTTCATGCAGATTATAAATTCTATATATGAACAAGAGGACAGTCAGTGCCAAGGACTAATGGCATTGACAGCAGGTGACAAAATCCTGGAGCAGCCAGGACCTAGTAAGGTACAAAGTTCAACTTTAAGTTCAGTTTCTTGTGCCAGTACAGAATCAGATTCATCATCATCAAATGATGAGAGTGCATCTGAGTCTGAAGAAGATATTCATCAGTTAATAGATGAATATAAAATTCTGTTGAAAGCTTATAAGAAGAGCAAGTCCCTAGCCAAAAGTCAGGCAAAGGAAATTGCTAATCTCAAAGCTGCTGCAATTGATTTTGAGAAGTTATTTGATCAAAAGCTTAATGAGATAGCCAGACTGAAACACATAACTGTGATTCAGATGGGAACTATATCATTTAAGAATGATCAAATCAAGAGTCTGGAGATTAATCTTCAGAAGGAGAAAGACTTAGTTGCTAGGTTTTCTAAACCTAAGTCAGTTCTACCATTAATTGATGAATTTGTTCATCACAAAGGTAAAGCTGGACTGGGATTTACTAGACCTGCAAGAACTGTTCAGTCCAAGTCCAAGTCCAAGGGCAAAGCCCCAACTCTCAACAAGTTAGTTGTAGATAAAACAGCAAAGACAGTACCTAAGCAAAGGTACAATAAGTTTGAGTGTTGGTGCTGTGGCAAGGTAGTCCACTTTGCAATGGACTGTTGGCACAATGCTAGTACCAAAGTGAGTAGCAAACTGCCTGTTGGAAAACCTGCAGGTAGCTTTGTTAGGATGCAAACTAACCAGTACCAAGGACCCAAGAATTCTTTGGGTTCTAAGGTTCACTAATCTGTTTTGCAGGTGAGTCCAAGTGGCCATGCCCCAATATGGTACTTGGACAGTGGATGTTCCAGACATATGACTGGAACAAGGGGTTTACTAAAGGACTACACACCTATCAAGGATGGTCCAAAAGTCACCTTTGGTGGATCTGAAAAAGGGATCATCAAGGCTTTTGGTAACATATCTAACTCCTATATTACAATCACTCAACTGGCCTATGTTAAAGGTTTAAAACATAACTTTATTAGTATAAGTCAATTGAGTGATGTAGGATATGACATCTCTTTTGTGAAAGATGGTTGTCATATCAGGAGGTCAAATGATCAAGAGATCATTTTGACTGGTTATAGAAAAAGGAATGTATATTGCTTAGACATTATGGCTGAGAACAATGGTTCTTCAGTGTGTCTTGTAGCTGATGAGACAGTCTCTCATTGTGTCAAATGGCACAAGAGGCTAGCCCATCTAAACTACAAGACAATTGGCAAACTCTTTAGTAAAGAGTTAGTGAGGAATGGTCCTCAAGTTAAGTGTATTAAAGATGGTATTTGCTCAGCTTGTCAAAAGGGCAAGCAGACTAGATCCACCTTTAGAAGCATTGAAAACAAAGATGTTGTGAGGTGTTTATACCTCTTGCATATGGATCTCTTTGGTCCAATGTCAGTTCACAGCCTAGGTAGGAAGGTCTATACCTTTGTAGTTGTAGATGACTACTCAAGGTTTTCCTGGGTATTCTTTCTTAGACAGAAATCTGAAACACCCAGTGTCTTCTATAGCTTTGTTAGACAAATTCAGAATGAACTAAATAGTACAATGGTCAAAATAAGAAGTGACCATGGTACTGAGTTTCAGTCTGATAGCATGACAAAACTATGTGAAGAATATGGGATATTTCAAGAGTTTTCTTCACCAAGAACACCTCAGCAAAATGGCATTGCTGAAAGGAAGAATAGAACCTTGATTGAGGCTGGTAGGACCCTATTAAGTGATACATCACTACCAGAATATTTCTGGGCTGAAGCAGTTAATATTGCATGCCATGTTATTAATAGGGCTACCATAACTAAAAGCCTCAACAAGACACCCTATGAGGTTGTGAAAGGCAGGAAACCAAACCTATCCTACTTCAGGATCTTTGGTTGTAAGTGCTTTATACTTAACAATGGAAAGTCTTACTTAACCAAGTTTGCTGCCAAGTCCCAAGAGGGAATTTTTGTTGGGTACAGCAATAATAGTAAGGCTTATAGGGTCTACAACTTGTCATCTCAAGTTGTAGAGGAGACTGTACATGTAGTATTTGATGAAACTAGACTTATTAACAATGAGTTGTCTAGTAGTGTATGCAGCCCCACAGGTATAACTGAGAAGTTGGACAAGCTCACTATTGAAGAAAGACCTACTACAAGGCAGCAAGTAGAAAATAGTGACTGCTGTCCAGGGGGAGTACTACATGTACCTAATGCAGATGAAGAACAAGGAGTTCAGCAAGATGATGAAGTTGAAGAAGTTCAACCTGAAGTAAGGATGCCTCCAGCCAATAGACATCTTAGAGATCATCCAGCAGAACAAATCATTGGTGATCCAAGACAAGGGGTACAAACAAGGAGCAGAAATCTGAATGCAGCAATCTACTCCAGTTTTCTATCCCAAGTTGAACCAAAGAAGTTTGAAGAAGCCATCCTAGACCCTCATTGGATTGAGGCAATGCAAGAAGAGCTGAATCAGTTCAAGAGGTGCAAGGTCTTGGAGCTTGTTCCTAAACCTAAAGACCACAATATAATTGGAACCAAGTGGATCTATAGGAACAAGATGGATGAACAAGGAGTCATCATTAAGAACAAAGCAAGATTGGTTGCTAAAGGATATAGGCAGGAAAAAGGTATTGATTTTGATCAAACCTTTGCTCCAGTAGCCAGACTGGAAGCCATAAGAATGTTCCTGGCCTATGCAACCTTTCAAGGATTCAAAGTTTACCAAATGGATGTCAAGTCAGCATTTCTGAATGGTAATCTTAAAGAGGAAGTCTATGTGGAACAGCCATCAGGTTTTGTTGATTCAACTCTACCTAATCATGTCTATAGACTTAGGAAAGCTTTATATGGGTTAAAGCAAGCCCCTAGGGCTTGGTATGAAACCCTGTCTAGTTTCCTCATTGAGAATAAGTTCACAAGGGGGAAAATAGACAAGACTCTATTCCTTAGGGAATCCAGAGGCAAAGTAATGCTAGTGCAAATATATGTAGATGACATAATATTTGGGTCTACTGAAAGTAGTCTTTGCAAAAAGTTTGCAAAACTAATGCAAGGACAATTTGAGATGAGTAGTATGGGAGAACTTAAGTTCTTCTTGGGTCTCCAAGTAAGATAGACTGAGAATGGATTATCCATATGCCAGTCCATGTTCACCCTAGAACTCATAAGGAAGTATGGTATGGATTCATCCAGTACCATGAAGACTCCTATGGGGTCAAGTATGTCTCTTAGCAAGGATGATGCAGGGAAACCTGTAGATGAGTCTTTGTATAGAGGGATAGTTGGCTCCCTATTATATTTAACTGCAAGTAGACCAGATATCATGTATGCTACATGTGTCTGTGCAAGGTATCAAGCCTGCCCTAAAGAGTCTCATTTGACAGCAGTCAAAAGGATATTGAGATATCTTAAGGGCAGTCCTTATCTAGGCCTCTAGTACCCTAGGAATGGGGATTTTGAACTAACAGGTTATTCAGATGCAGACTTTGCAGGATGCAAAGAAGACAGAAAAAGCACAACTGGAACCTGTCAATTCCTAGGAGGAAGACTAATTTCTTGGAGTAGCAAAAAGCAAACAAGTGTGGCTATCTTCACTGCAGAATCAGAATATGTGGCTGCAGGAAGTTGCTGTGCTCAACTTCTGTGGATACAACATCAGCTTGAGGATTATGGATTCCAGGTAAGTAGAACTCCACTCTTTTGTGATTCTACTAGTGCTATATCAATTGCACATAATCCTGTTTCCCATAGTAGAACTAAACATATTGAAATAAAATATCATTTTCTTAGGGAGCATGTAGAGAAAGAAGATATTTTACTAGAATATGTTAGCACTGATAATCAACTAGCTGATATGTATACTAAGCCCCTAGAAGAAACTAAGTTCAATAGGTTTAAAATTGAACTAGGAATGATAAACTTAGAATAAGTTTATAAAAATGGCTAAGTAAAAAGGTGTCGACACACAGAGATATATGTGTCGACACAGAATAGTGATGCCGATACTTCAGTGAAAAGGTGTCGACATATCTAGGAAGTTGGTGTCGACACTTCAGAATATTAGTGTCGACACATGACAAGTAGGTGTCGACGCATCCAAGGTGGTGTCGACACTTAGGTTTTACTCAGAATTATCTAAGTAAAGTCTCGACTCAATGCCGAGTTAAGTGGTGTCGACACATAAACAAGTGTCGACACATATTATCTGTTGACTAAACTTGTGTCGACACATATGTGTCGAGACATTATAAGTCAGTGTCGACACTTATCGACAGTGTCGACACAATTTAAGTTAGCTGCCCGCCTTTTCATCTTCAAACTTAGAAAGGTATAAATAGGATTTTGCCTTAGTTTGTCGACACGCTTTCAAAAGTTTCGAGACCAAAACTTGTGTGTCGACACCTCTCTTCTCTCAGTTCAAATTCTTCAAACCCTAATGGCGCCAAAGCTTGAGGAGAACGTCAACGAAGGGTATGAACTGGTGCGCGACGCATTTGGTGATGCAGACCAAGAGATCAAGAACGTTATAACCCTAGTTGCAGACTCGGGGTTGGAATTTCTTGTTTCAGAGCCTACTAAAATCTGGAAGAAAGAGGTACTGGAATTCCTCAATGGAGCTGAAGTGGACGACTCTGGACTCAAGATCAAATCCAGAGTTTATGGTGCAAAGGTTAAGGTTTCACCAAAAAGTCTGAGAAAGGTACTTCAGTTGCCAAGAACTAAAGAAGAAGATGAAGTTACTGCTTCAAAGACCAGAGAAGCTCTAACTTGGTGTGGACTAGATTCTAAAATGAAAATTGGATCTGTCTTCAATAGGAAAGGGATGAATAGCCAGGGTAAATTCATGTCAGAAATTGTTGGCAAAGTGATTTTAAGCAAACCTGGAGGGCATGATAGGGTATCTGCCCATGTATTCAGCATTATGACCAGGATAATCTTCAATCTGAAAACTTACTGGTCTGTATTGATCTTTGAGAAGATCAAGGAAAGCCTGAAGAAGCCCAATTTGGGCAGGATCTTAAGTCTATACCTTGCTGGAAGTATTCTAGAGATAATGAGTCAATCTGCTGGAACAAAAATAAATCATATGAGGAAAATGGATATGAGGATATTCTCTAGATGGGACAGGGTGTTGTCTAAGGAGATGCCAACCCCTGAGAAGATAATTCTTGAGAAGGTATCACCTCAAAAGAAGAAGAGGAAAATTGCTCCAGTGGCTCAGGTTTCCACTAGCAGCTCTGGTAGTGAAGAGCAAGTGGTCTTCACACCTGATGAGAATAAAGAAGGGACTGTTGAGAAGACTCCAGCTCAACAAGTAGTTGCTGAGAGGCAGGGGAAGCTACCACCAGCTAGCCCCTTACACCAGGATCAAATCCAGGGGGAGCCTCTAGTTGTGGAAGAACCAACTACCTTGGAAAGTGAGCAAGCAACCCACATCATTCTTGAGGTAATCTCTGAGCTTAATGTTTTAGATTTTCCTTTAGAGGATACTGATTTGTCTGATGTTTATTAGTAACCACAGATTCATAGTCAAGTTCCAGATGTTGTCATGGAAGACACTTCTGTTACAGCTCAAGTTTTTTTTGATCCAGTGGTAGATGAGCCAAGAATTTCTCCAGCTCATTCTCCACAAGAATACACAATAGAAGATCTGTTTCTTAACCTGGATCAAACTGATTTTGACAAAGAAAATGCTGCTGAAGGAGAGAATGCTCCAGTTGAGGGGGAGCAAGTGCAAATTCATGAAGAACCTCCAAGGCAAGAGACTGAAAAGGCACCAGATGTGCAGAAGGAGTTACCCCCAAGCCCTAAGGAGAGGGTAGAAATTGCTAGTTCCTCAGCTTCTGAAGATGAGGAAGCTGAAAGGGCTAAGAAAAAGAAATTTCAAGTATTCAGAAGAAGGAGCCATAGTTATAAGAAGGCATTACAAACTGTTGCACCACAGCATATATCACAGCCAGCACCAACTGTTGATTATAGTGCTCTAATGGTTGCCATGCAAATCAAGCTGGAAAGAGCACAGAAAAGCCATAGAAACTTATGTGGATGAGGGGCACAAATCACTACAGTTTGATCTGGCACAGGACATTAAGTCCATAAGATTTGAGATGAATCTTAATAAGAAGGAGATGACAGACTGCTTCCACAAGGGGGGGAATGCAGTGGTGTACTTAGCTACACATCAAGAAAAGATTAAAGTTCAAGTAGATGACATTGCACAGAATCAAGGGTATGTACTTGAAAATCAAATTAGGATGAATGATAACTTAACTGCTTCCCATAATGCAATTGTTACAGAGATGAAGAACATAGCTGCTGGCTTGCCTACTTCTAATGCTCCTAAAGCAGAATTTGACAAAGTATTCCAAGAAGAGATAACTGATGTTAAGACTGCAATTCAAGACTCTCAAAAGTTGATAACTGACAAACTCCAAAGGTTAAAACCTTTCTTTAAAGATGGAGTTAATTATTTGGATAACCAGGTTAGATTTCAAAAAGATGATGTCAGAGATCATATAGAAAGAGAAGTCATAAAGGGGGAGAGGGTTTTAGTCAAAGCCAGCTCTGATCATGCTAAGTGGATTTCTAATTCCATCAGAGCCACTCTTGGTTATCCTCCTCTTTGTGATGATGATAATGTTGCAGAATCTGGAATACATCCTGCATATCTTGGAGGTGAGCAACCTGAAGTAGCTCAAGTTATCTATCCTCCACCAGATTTTGACATGATACATGCTGATATACAGTCCATGTATAGCCCACCTGGGGGCAAGGACAATATCATTATAGAAAAATTTGTTCAGCCAGTCTATGAAGCTATGCAAGAAGCTATGCAGAAAGAAGAAGAAACCATATTGTCTAAGAAGAGGTTCAGGGAGCAAGCTGAACAAAGACCTGACTTTGAGTAGTGGAGCCCCACCTCTAGGAATATTATTTTGACTGCATGGAAAGCTGCAAAAGATAACATTCAAGACAGGAACAAGTGGTTTTCTGAGGCTGAATGGAGAAAGCATGAGACAAGGCAGGAGGCTATAGTCCAATACAGAAGAAAGACCAAGATGGGAAAGCTACCTCCTACTGCTCAGGAGCCTAGCAAGTACTTTCCCAAGCCTTATCATTATTTTGAAAGGCAAAAGATTAAGGCTGAGGAACTTAAGAAGAAGGAGCTGAAAGGGAAGAAGCCTGCTGAAACTGAAGATGCTTGAAGCTCCTATGCAAGCCAAGATTCAGTCAGGAAAAGGAATAGTGATCAAAGATGCAGAACAAAAGTAGCATAGAAATTTTCTTAAGTTTACTATGTAATCTTTTGATAATAAACATTCTGTAAACTTTTGAAATATGAATATGACAAAGTATTGGAACAATGTGTTGTGAAAGTCCACCTAGTGTTAACAAAGTTCACCTATGGGGGGGGAATAGGTGACGAGCAATGCTTTTGCGGAATTTACGAATGTACCTGCACAATAAAAATAAAAAGCATAGCACACAGAATACACAGGCAATTTATAGTGGTTCCCCGACTTGTGTACATCCACTTTCCCCCTTCGACCTATCTCCCAACAAGGGACGACTCGGTCACTTCTCCACCAGGATTGAAATCCAATCCTTACACTAACGGAAGGAACCCTTCCACACGTAGGAGTCAACACTCCCACAAACCGGGTTGCACCCAACCCTTACAACACGGAACAATCGTTCCTTTACAACAAAAGTAAAATAGAATGTACATGAGATACAAACTTCGTTTGGAGACTACGGTGTTCCTCTTCGTTCGACGACGTGTTCGTGAAGTCAACGAAGAGTCTACAACCTTGGTCTCTCTTGGAAAGGATCTCCCCGGAACCGGCGGCGGCAATACAAACGGCGGCTTGGTTCGGGATCGGCGGCGACGACGATGTGCGGCTGCACTTCTTTAGAGATCCAAACTTCGTAGCGAAACTAGCTAGGTCTACCAACGGTCACACTAGGATCAATCGTCTCGATCGATTCGGATGGGGAAGACTTTCCCGATCTACAAATCGAGAGACAAGAGATCTCCGGTTAGACACGTGAGATGCTGAGCTTAGCTAGGCTTCTATCGACCGGAGATCTGGAAGAAAACACGATCACGACCGGCGATCTACACTCTCGCGCGGCGACGGAGGCGGCGGCGGAAAATCGCGAACTAGGTCAAGTCGCGGCTCTGCTTTGTATATCTTTTTCCGTGATTCTACTGTTCAATAATACCCGTGTATTTATACACTGTAGATACTAACAATATGACTGTTGTGGGTCCCACAAGTAGAAACCCGAAATCCGGTTCAAAATAGTCCAGCGGCAGAATCCGGTCCAGCAGCATCTAGAGAAAACGCCAAGTAAAATTCGTCGAGAATCATTGGTGATTCTCGACAAATCGGCGAGAATCAGTTAACGATTCTCGACGATTCGTCGAGAATCACTAGTGATTCTCGACGATTCCCTTGTTGATTCTCAACGATTTTCATTTGGTATTCATGACCTGCTCAGCGACGGGTTCGGCGAGAATCATTAGTGATTCTCGTCGAATCTTACTTGGCACCATTTTGAGGTAGCCGGAAGGAGTCGGCGAGAATCACTAGTGATTCTCGACGATTCGGCGAGAATCACTAGTGATTCTCGACGATTCGGCGAGAATCACTAGTGATTCTCGTCGACTTTTACTTAGATGAATTTTCGTCTTTCCACCCAAGAGCTGCCCCTTGACCCATCCTTGCTCCTTGTCTTCTCTTGCATAAACACGGCCCTGTACTTGAAAGTAAGTGCACTCCAATAGAGAGAGTACACGTAGGTCAACACACTGATCTGCTCAACGAGGGATTACGTCGTGCAGACCCGTGTATATTGACCTACTGCACCCTGACATTGGTGTGCACTTAGCGTGGAAGAACTGCAAGCACAACTTAAGAAGTTTCATCAAATACATTGTGAATTCATCTTAGCCTGACAGGTGGCTTCCTCAAATCCAGGTGATTGTGGATACAATACCCAACAAACTCCCCCTATTTGACGAAGCCAAAACCCTACTAGCTAAGATGAATAACACTAATCAAATAATAAAAAACAGCATTCAGAAGTTAAACATGCAGCACAAGAGAATATAAACAACCAGATCAGGACTTGAGTCATTCACATATTCAAATACAAATGTATATATATATATATATATATATATATATATATATATATATATATATATATATATATATATATATATATAATCTCAGAATTGTTCATATCATAACAACAAGCATTAAATGTTCTTAGGAGAGAATGACAAGCTACAAATTGTTGACTATCTTTCCTTAGCTAAGTCATCCTTGAGTTTTTGCGCCAAAAACTTCTTCCTTTGTCTCTCCATGTACTCTTTAGGCTTCGGGTAATATCTGGGAGGAGGAACTTTATCTGCATCCGTGTTGTTTCTGAAGAAGATGTTTTGTTTCGCTTCATACGTCTTATGCATCTCTCATTCATACTGGCTGTATACCTCCTTTCGATTGATTTCCCCCTGTTCCTGTAGACCAGAAGGTGTCCAAGATGATATTCTTTGAAACTGGACTCCACTTTTCATTTCTTACTTCCTCCTCACTCACTCGAGTTCTCTTTTCAGCCTGTGTCTCCTTGGAGGTCCCTTCTTGAGTTTTTCGCTTGCCCCTGGCTTTTGCTAGGGCCTCTTGGTCAAACATGCTCATCAGTTTAGCTTTGGAAATAGCCCTAGCATCAGCTTCACTTATGGGAACATCTGTAGCACTTGCACCTATTCCCTTAGCAGCACTTACTCCCGCAGCAGCCATGGAAGTCTCAGGAGCATGAATACCTGCAGGATTGTCAGGCAAAACGACGCCTAACGCTCCTAACGCCTGTTGGAGCATCCACCAGCAGCTCTCATAGACGTACTTGTTTGACTATTCGAAGTTATTGATCATGACTTCTCGGAGTTCATCCATCTTAGCAATGTAGTCCTTCTCCCCCTTTTTGGCTTCGACAGCGATGAAGTTTGCATAGGAGTGCAGGGAGTCATCAATATGCTTGGTGGTCCGGGAGAATTCAGTGACCAAGGCCTGCTGATTTGCATTGAGAGTGACCATATTACCGTCAAACTTTTGAATGTTGTTTGCTACAACATGAGCGTTCTGATTTACTACAGCAAGAGTGTCGGTGGTCTTCTTCAATCCGGCCATAAGAAGTGTGACAGCTTCGCCGGCCGCGGTATACTTCTCTTCAAATTTCTTGTCCATCACGTCAAGTTTATGGTTGATCTCCACCATATTCTTGAGCATGAGATTTTCAGACTTCTTAATTCTGTGCAGCAGTTTATTCTGAGCTTCATCAAAGGAGGCTTTGAGTTCATTCACAATGCCCTGAATGATATTTACAGTGTGAGTGGCTAGCTCATCTCGTAATGGAAGAGCCGGAGGCACTTGTGGGCCTTGCCCTTCAGCAGACGCATCTGTAGAGCTGGATACAAGCACAGTATCAAATGGAGGAATGCTGGCGGCCTCTGTAGATTTATCTGACTCCCCCTCCACTGGTGCATGCTTGTCAGATGGAGGTTCAAAAAGATCCGGAGCCTCCAATACTTCATGTCCCTCATTCCCGTCTTCCTCTCCGTCATCATCCAAGAAATCATCTATATCAGCAGCATCTTCCAACTCGTTGTCAGCAGTCTCCAGTCCAGTAGCTTTGGCTCCTTGCTCGTTTCGGTTCGGGGCCTCCCCATTCTCCAGCTCAGGTTCACTTCCTTCATGTAGATCTGCCACAGCATCTCTGGCCAGCTGGGAGATGTCAGATACTACATCAGTATGAGGGGGTAGAGGCTCCCCCTCGATTCCTGCAGTCAAGGTATCAGGAACTTCATTGGGGGTGACTGCTGGAGATACTCTCTGTTGTTCTTCCACGGCAGTCTGCCCAATATGCCTCTCCCATCGGTCAAACACACTTGAGTCCATCTTTTTTAAGTAGTGTAGAGGAACACCCTTGCTCATGTCAAACCTGTCTCCATTTAGCTGATTTAGATACAGACTTATGATACGGCCAAAACTCGGAGATCCCAAGGTGTCCTTGATCTTCTCGAACAGCAACTCCCCCCAGTTGAACCTTTTACGGCAGACAACAGCTATCAGGATCTTGAACATATCCGCTGAGATATGGTCATGAGAGCCCGGCTTGCAGATGAGCACCTTTCCAATAATGTCAGACAGGAGCTTCCCTTCTTCATTCATATCCTTTCTCTTTATTGACCGAGTTCCTTGTGGGAGACCGCAGAATAAGAGAGTTCTGGTTTTGTCATCGTCCTCCAGATAGTCCTCATGCTCCGAGCTAGAAAGCTGCAGGAAGCGAGTCAGCTTGCTGGCAGACAGCTTGACCTTTGCCCCAGCCACCTTGCTTTTGATGAGTGAGTCGCCATTTCGGAGTCTTGCGGTAGCGAAGAACTCCAGTACCTCTTTGTCCAATATTTTACAAGGGTGCTCCAGGACGAATGTTAGCCCAGCCTCTTCCAGCATCAAAATGATGTTGCGGAATTCGTCCGAGGCGTGAGAGAACCCAGTTCGAACAAGCTCGCAACCAGTGACCAACCCAGCAGTTGTCCTTGGAGCCATTGCAGATCTAAAGGTGTAGACGGTGGGTTAGTGCGATGAAGACGAGGGACACCCGATGAGTGTACGCCGAGAAATTCCTGGTGGCAAGACTCGAAACCGGAAGAGCTTCCAAAGAGCAAGGTGACCGTCCTGCGGGAAACTTGCGGTGAGCAACGATGAAAGGGGAAGACGATTAGGAGAGATTCCAGCGGGAATCGGCGGGAGACCTTCGATGGAGATCGGTTCGGCGAGATTTTTGCAGGAGTCGGCGAGTTTCCGGCGGAGGAGTTGATTCGGCGAGCTTTCCTGCGGGTTTCGGCGAGTCGGCGGGTAAGGGAAGAGGCGGCGGAGGAACTCTTGCGGGATTTGGCGAGCTTTCCTGCGGGATTCGGCGAGCTTTCCTGTGAAGTGCGGCGGGATTTGCTCCTTCGGCGAGATTCTTATGGAAGGCGAAGGGTCGGCGGGATTCTAAGTATATAAAGAGTCGGTGGGATTTCAGCTCATTCGACGAGTATAGTGCGGTAAGTTTCCTGTGGAAATGAAAGGTCGGCGGGATTTGTCTAAGTCGAAATCGAAAGATTTCTTTACTAGGAATTTTCACGTTAAGAAGTATTGCAACATTTTCGAATTCTTCTGATGTCAAGTCAATATAAAAATGATAAATACATATATATTTTAAAGCCAATCTATTTGGGTTTGAACGAGGCTTTTCCAAAAACTTCTTGATGTCAATTGTGAGTTGTCGAGATTTACAATGACATATCTTCGTTAACTCTTTATTGATGTATAAAGGTTTGCATGTATCGAGTTAACCTATCCTTAGATGTGCACACATACATGTATAAGTATAAGTATAAATATACACAAAAATAGAGATATATATGTAAATGAGGATGCAATATGACGCAAGTCCTTGAACTGATCAAAAGTACCTGGGATTATGAGAGTTAACAATGAGTCTCTCTGACTATAACATACCAGGTGCTCGATGTGAGTATGCTGATATATATATATATATATATATATATATATATGTCACTTCTGTTATTCCAGATGCATGTTCCATTTCAGTCGTGAAACACCTACTGTCTAGTTCCCATCATATTTACGGGAACCTAGACTATCCTGCAAAAAGGAATTACCTTACCTTAGGAACCCAAATCATATTGGGTCCTAGGTTCCTGTTAGCATAAGCACGCAACTGCCTTCCTTCAGAAAACCTGTCAGGAAGACTACCTCTATCCCGTGAATGTGGATAAGCCCTTGTCGTGGGCACAGAGGGGTTGTGCCAACAGTCGATGGCAAAGTGTCCCACTTTGCCACAGCACCAACATGGGTGAATGTTGTATCGCCGTTTCCGACCTGATCTCGTGACTGAGGTAGTCACGGTCCTAGGTCTAACCGGGATAGAGCATGATTGCCTCACAAAATTTTCTCTTCCATCGTGACACGTGGAAGGGGGGAAGGAATGCATGTTGTGAGTGTCATGAGGCCGGGAAGGTGGTGCATTTCTCACAGGCATCCCCCTTCCAGAGGCCCCATGAAAACTTACACCATGACTTCTATCCTCCCTATTATGTGTCCTCGGGTGGTGAGAAGTCTTCTGTGAGCAGGGACATGCAGATTCACAACGAGTTGAGGCAGTGGCAGTGAATACAAAGGGCTCAGAATGAGCCTTAGGTATTCTCTCATGGGTTGCCACGACGGCCCTTGCACTGTGGGTGTCTCCACATGGGGACAGATCACCCCTGCAGTAACCACGACTATTCCTGTGGTCATACCTGAAGGCATGATGAGTTGCCTTCCTGCTTGGAGTGGGGGGTCGGAACACCGTTTCCCCATTTCTCCACGAATTGATAATCCGGGAGATCCACCCGTTTTCTTGCTTTCTCTTTATAGCATCAACTTTGGAAAAGTTTGATACTATACGTTTCTCATTCTCTAGACTACTCTCTAGAGCTGAGATCTTAGAGTCCTTGACCTTGTTGGACGCCAATTGGAGAACCAACAAGATCTTCAGTCGAGCAATCTCTTGAGCTTGCTCCTCAGCAAGTAGGTTGCTTGACTGAAGGGCTCTCTTCAAAGAATCAGAATCTTCTGGAGGAAAGCAGTTCCTGTCTTCAGAAAGTTCAAAAGAGATGGGACAGGATGAGGAAGTTACCTGCTCTTCAGTGTTATTGTCATTCGAGCCAGTGACCATTGCGTCATCCTCATCAGAGCTGCTTTCCTCACTGGTCTCTTCAGTCTCAGACACGGACACTGGAGCTCTGATGCTGTCCGAGAGATGCTTGCCTTCATCTTCAGAAGTGAGGACCCCCACATAGGCTTCCTCCTCTGGTTGACAGCATATTCAAGCTTTCTCTGACTCTCCCATCAACTCTGAGATCATCACCCACATGGATTTAGCCGTCCTACATTTTGCTGATCTAGAGCGAGAAGCTCCAGACCAGATATCCAAGATAATTTGACGAATCCTCTCGTCCAAGTTAAATAGTGACAGTTCCGTCTCTGACATCTCAGCAATGCACATGGGCACTTGGATCCCAGAGTCGGAGGTCTTCATGGGAATAAACGGACCCTCTTCCAGGATGAAGGATGCTCGAGGATCGATAGCATCAAGGTGAAATGACACTCTCATTCTCCAGATGGGATAATAATCCTTTGTGCAAGCGGGGAGTTTGAGTGGCGATATCTCATAATCCAGCTCCATGCTTTTGACACTGGTGGCAGGATTCTACTCAAGGTGTTAACCTTTTTGATGAGTAACCTCGCTCTGATACCACTTGAAAGTCCACCTAGTGTCAACAAAGTTCACCTATGGGGGGGGGGGGAATAGGTGACGAGCAATGCTTTTGCGGAATTTACGAATGTACCTGCACAATAAAAATAAAAAGCACAGCACACAGAATACACAGGCAATTTATAGTGGTTCCCCGACTTGGGTACATCCACTTTCCCCCTTCGACCTATCTCCCAACAAGGGACGACTCGGTCACTTCTCCAACAGGATTGAAATCCAATCCTTGCACTAACGGAAGGAACCCTTCCACACGTAGGAGTCAACAATCCACAAACCGGGTTGCACCCAAACCTTACAACACGGAACAATTGTTCCTTTACAACAAAAGTAAAATAGAATGTACACGAGATACAAACTTCGTTTGGAGACTACGGTGTTCCTCTTCGTTCGACGACGTGTTCGTGAAGTCAACGAAGAGTCTACAACCTTGGTCTCTCTTGGAAAGGATCTCCCCGGAACCGGCGACGGCAATACAAACGGCGGCTTGGTTCGGGATCGGCGGCGACGACGATGTGCGGCTGCACTTCTTTAGAGATCCAAACTTCGTAGTGAAGCTAGCTAGGTCTACCAACGGTCACACTAGGATCAATCGTCTCGATCGATTCGGATGGGGAAGACTTTCCCGATCTACAAATCGAGAGATAAGAGATCTCCGGTTAGACACGTGAGACGCTGAGCTTAGCTAGGCTTCTATCGACCGGAGATCTGGAAGAAAACACGATCACGACCGGCGATCTACACTCTCGCGCGGGCGACGGAGGCGGCGGCGGAAAATCGCGAACTAGGTCAAGTCGCGGCTCTGCTTTGTATATCTTTTTCCGTGATTCTACTGTTCAATAATACCCGTGTATTTATACACTGTAGATACTAACAATATGACCGTTGTGGGTCCCACAAGTAGAAACCCGAAATCCGGTTCAAAATAGTCCAGCGGCAGAATCCAGTCCAGCAGCATCCAGAGAAAACGCCAAGTAAAATTCGTCGAGAATCATTGGTGATTCTCGACGAATCGGCGAGAATCAGTTAACGATTCTCGACGATTCGTCGAGAATCACTAGTGATTCTCGACGATTCCCTTGTTGATTCTCAACAATTTTCACTTGGTATTCATGACCTGCTCAGCGACGGGTTCGGCGAGAATCATTAGTGATTCTCGCCGAATCTTACTTGGCATCATTTTGAGGTAGCCGGAAGGAGTCGGCGAGAATCACTAATGATTCTCGATGATTCGGCGAGAATCACTAGTGATTCTCGCCGAATCGGCGAGAATCACTTGGTGATTCTCGTCGACTTTTACTTAGACGAATTTTCGTCTTTCCACCCAAGAGCTGCCCCTTGACCCATCCTTGCTCCTTGTCTTCTCTTGCATAAACACGGCTTTGTACTTGAAAGTAAGTGCACTCCAATAGAGAGAGTACACGTAGGCCAACACACTGATCTGCTCAACGAGGGATTACGTCGTGCAGACCCGTGTATATTGACCTACTGCACCCTGACATTGGTGTGCACTTAGCGTGGAAGAACTGCAAGCACAACTTAAGAAGTTTCATCAAATACATTGTGAATTCATCTTAGCCTGACAGGTGGCTTCCTCAAATCCAGGTGATTGTGGATACAATACCCAACATGTTGTGTGATAAATTTGCTGTATGTTAAATTTATTTCATAGTTGTTCTGAGATTATGTCTTTGTATACATGTTTGATTGATACATGTTTATTGGTTTCCCTGCTATATATAATCCTGCTTTACATCATTTTGTAATTTTATTATGAATGTTGTATATCATTGACTAAGGGTTATTACTTCTCCAAATAGGGGGAGATTGTTGGGTACATTGTTTTAAATGTACCTGATTTGAAGAAGCCTCACCCAACTCAATGATATACATCAAAATGTATTTGATGTGCTTTGAGTTTACTTGTGCAGGTTAAGTATTTGCAGGTAAGAAGAAAAAGTTTCTAAGTCCATGTGTCGGCACCCAGAGGGAAAGTGTCGACACTTAAGAAGACTTGTGTCGACACCCAGGCAAGCTGTGTCGACACTTGGAGTCATTGTATCGACACCAGGGATGCTGAGTCGACACCAGACAGAAAGTGTCGACATAAGGAGCTGTGTCGACACTCAGTGAAGAAAAGTGCAGTGAAGTTGTGTCGACACTTAACAGCAGTGTCGACACCTAGAAAAACTGTGTCTACATCAGAAAGTGTCGACACTTGGAGGCTGTGTCGACACTCAGCAAAAGTCAGCAGAGACTAAGTATAGGTGTCGACACCAAGAGCAATGTGTCGACACACAACAGAAGAGTCAACACTTGAAGAAAGTGTCGACACAAGAAAGAATGTGTCGACACTCAGCTGAAGACTCAACACTTGAAGTAAGTGTCGACACAAGGAGCTGTGTCGACACTTAGCAAAGTTCAGCAAAATTCTAAGTACAAGTGTCGACACTAAGGAGATGTGTCGACAGTCAGCAAAAGTCTCAACAGAAGAAGTATGTGTCAACACAAGGGGCTGTGTCGACACTCAGCAAGTATCAACACTGAAGACATGTGTCGACAACAAGAAGAAGTGTCGACACTCAGCGAGTTCAACACATGAAGATGTGTCGACACAAAGGTGTTGTGTCGACACTTAGAAGAATTCAGCAAAATACTGAAGTACAAGTACTTGTGTCGACACTCAATTTCAGTGTCGACACATGAAGAAGAAGCAGTGTCGAGATATAAAATCTACAACACAAGGAGTTGTGTCGACACCTTGTAGGCTAGTGTCGACACTTAGACAACATGTGTCGACACTTGGTCTATAAGTGTCGACACTTAAAGACAGAAAGTCTCGACACTTTCAGACAGTTACAGAATTTTCAAGAACTGACTGGATGACTTGACAGCTGTCATTCCAGCCGGTCTACTACACCTGTCAGAGTTGTCAGAATTCAGTTATGAACCGACCAGCCGGTTACCATGAAGAAGGCCTATAAATAGGCTTATACAGTCTACAGAAACTGTTGTTGAAGTGGTAAAAGTTCAGATTGATTAGAAGATCAACACAACAAGTATTACAAAGAAGATCTAGCTATCAAGAGAAGATCTAAGAAGTTGGAGAGAGAGAGCTCCATCCAAGAAATCAGCCATTGGAACCAGGCTGAGAAGAAGGGTTCAGATTTATTCTGAATCTTAAGTAGCAGAGATCAAGGATCAATGTAGAAGGGGTCAATCTTATTGAGTTCTACTTTCAAGAAGCTTTGAAGAAAGCCAAGTCAGATTGATTTCAGCTGAGTTCTTCCAAGAACTCATCAAGAAACTCATAACTCTCCTCTCTTATCTCTGAGTTGCTGAGTTAATATTATTGTATTCATATTTTCTTGTAGGATCCTTTGGATCTGAGTCTTGTAAGCCTGTAATTATAAAGGCTGAGTGTAGGGCTTTAGTGACTGAGTGTAGGAGATTGAAATCTCTGAGTGTAGGTCTCTTGTGGCTGAGTGTAGGCCTTGGTGGCTGAGTGTAGGCCTTGGTGGCTGAGTGTAGGCTTTATGAAGAAGCTGAGTTGTAGGGCCTTGGGCCTGAGGTGTAGGAGCCTGTTTTGGGTTCTGAGATAGTGGAGGAGTTTGGCCGAATCTTGTACACTGCTAGATAGGCGAAGGGGGAAAGTGGATGTACCCAAACATTGGGGAACCACTATAAAACTGTGTGTCCACTGTGTGCTGTGATATTCTGTGATTGCTGTGTGATTTCTGTGATAAAGTAGCTAGAATCCTGTGTTAGATTCTGTATTCTGCCATAAAAATTAAAAAATATTCAAGTCACCTATTCACCCCCACCCCCCCTCTAGGTGTTTAGGTACTATATCTTTCAAGCACTGATTCGGCTACCAATCGTATGGTCTCAGCCGATGGAGGTGTTGCAGGAGCAACAATTAGTGCACTGCTAGCCTCAGAAATTCGACGTTCCGACGGCCCAGCACCGCTTCTGGTCACCTATAGTGGTACAAAACACCGTTTAAGCGACCAAATAAAATTGCAAACAGCAATTATAGGAACATGCAGGTTCCCCAAACACGTGTATTTTCATTCCTAAGTGGACATTCATGGGTTTTTTTACTGTTATAACGATGGCGCACACACATGTGCCCATAACCCACAGGTCAGAGGATCGAAACCTCCCTATGATACCAAATTGTAACACCCCCTATCTGTCGCATAGCATATAGCAGTAGGTTCGGCCGGGGCCCGAGGCAATATACCACAGACAGACCGGGTGGTTACTCAATGGAAACCATCCAACCAGTCCAACATCCTACACAGAGCATTCTAGCGGAAGCAGTTTAAATAGTTGCAATTAAAAGAACGCAACAAGCATGAATGTCCACTAATAAGCCAAAAAGTAATGAGTACATACACAAGTACTGGCCTTAAGGCCTTACAAATAGTTTACTCAATTTACATGTTTTCCATACCACAGCACGCAGGCCGGTCATACATGAACAAAAGTAAGTAAACACTCCAATTAGGCCTTCGAGGGCCGGCTTCGCAATTTGGGCTTTAGCCCGCTATTGACTGCTTGGTACAGCAGCACCTGCAAGCAACAAACCACCGCACGGTGGCAAACAAAAGCAACGGTCAGCAATGCTGACCAAATTATAACGATATCGCCCCCAATTCGGGGCGACGATGCTCCTTCCCTGCACTTATTAACATATCCAAGCAGTATATGAATATACATTGCATCACAGGCGTTGGCACGCACGGCCACACGCCTCGTGCACTAAGGGAACATTCTCAGTGAACCGGCCAATGTCACGTCAATTTAAGCCATAGACATTCCGGACTCACCACCGCCACTTTGGCGGCCAAACATATGAGCATTTTGTCTTCTTGGCATGGGTCACGTCAATTTAAGCCATAGACCGCCGAAGTCCCTCATCTATGCCAATGGCTCTAACCGAACGACATAGAATGGGTACGGTTCCGCCTAACCCGTGCTCACATCACAACGATAATTTAAGCCATATGCACGGGTCAAACTTCTCCCGAGTCCCGTTTCCATCACAAACTTCACATAACCCGGTTATGTTCAAGTTGTTTCCCAGGCCACCAAGTTTGCAAGATCACGTATCCGCCCAGTTTTTCGGGTGTACCTTGGGGTTAATCTCCAAGGCTCCCTGTTGCAATCTACCACGTAGAATACCCGAAAAACAAACATTACACGGAGTCTTCTCCGGCATTTATGCAATGCAACATCACCGATCCAGACCAACATGTCCGGGTAGGCTTCACACATCATGCCTATGTCCGTTCTCGATTACGGACTCTACACAACGGGGACTATTCATGTCTACCCGAAGGAACGCCTCAAACTCACCGCAAACTCGCGAGAGCGGGCTTCCTATGCAAAAGAAGGAGAGCTTCGCAAGCTCAAGTAGAGAATCGTTACCCTAGCGTTCTTCCTTGGCGCCATGGAAATGTGCGCAGATGAAAAGCACCGCAATCTCCTTGCATTCATAGATCCGAAGTCGGCTCGTGATTTGGAGCTATAAAACTCCTCCAAAGACTGTATCTAAGCTTCTTCCTCCTCCTTTTCTCTCCCCTCTCTCTAGGGTTTAGACAGAGAAATACGGCAGAAACATAAGGGTTTGGAACTCTTTACTCGAGTATAACCCAATCGGATTACCCACCAGCCGTCAGATCCCACAAAAGAAAACGCACGGTTATGATCCAGGTCTGACCTGGACGAATAGGGCTAAACACCGCATGGCACACCAATAGGAGCAGGACATGTCCGCATCAATGTCGGAACAATTAGTCAACTCCCGCCAAACCCGTGTGTCGGCATTCCACGTCAAACACGCCATAATCAGCCCCGCGCTCGACGATCGTCGAACCAAGATAGTCGACCGCTGTCAGATCGTCGAACGGAGATTTAAAGCCCGATCGTCGAACGCGCGGCCCGATCGTCGAACCCGCGATCGTCGAACCCAGAAAACTGTCGGTTCGACGAACACGCGGCCCGATCGTCGAACGAAGATAGCTGGCTGGATCGTCGAACACAGAGCCCGATCGTCGAACCCACGGCCCGATCGTCGAACCCAGAATATTGACAGATCGTCGACCGCAGCATTGTGACCAGATCGCCGACCGCTGCTCGACGATCGTCGAACCCAGATTTTTGCCTGATCTTTGAACTACCCCGACACGCCCTAGGACACGCCCGTGTCTAGGGACGTGTTTGTTGCTCGACGCTTGTCGAACCCAATATCGTCAACCTCTCGGCCGAATCGTCGAACCCAACACGACACGCCCTGGGACACGCCTGTGTCCTAGGCCGTGTACCTCCTGCCAAATTCCAAATTTGGCCCGGAACGCCTCCAGTCACTCTTTTGAGTTTCGAGACGTTACACAACGCAGGTCATGGCCGGAATAGCGAGTTGTCAATCCGCTTCCGGGCTCAGTCCAAGGACGCTTCCGGTACCAACGAGCTGTCACCTCGAAAGCCTTTGAGTCCGTTCTCTAGGTTGTCTTCTTCTCCAACTCCGGTGGAAAGCTTGGAGTTGAGGTCATCAATGTCCGGGAGCTTCGCCGAAGGGTTTGGAAAGCTTCATAATCACTGGCTATGGACTCCCGATGAAGGTGGAGTTGGATGGAGCAGCTGGAGAGTAGAATGGCACTTCCCGCGCACTCCCCGATCGCAGAAATAACGAGTGTTGACATAAATCGCGGAGCAGGCCCTTAAATACAGAGGCAGCAAAAGAGGTGTGCACGACCAGTGGCGCACGACCAGCGGTCCTGCACACTGTCGGTCGATGATCGTGCGCAATTTCCAATTAAACCTGCAACTTGGAAAGAAACATCAGCAGATAAGCGCATGATCAGTGGCACACGACCGGTGCGCACTGAATCCGCTGATCGTGCGATTGGCTAGGACAGATTTGCAGAAAGCAAGGGGTAAATGCGCACGAGCAGTGGCGCACGACCAGTGGTCGTGCGCACTATGACCAGTGCTCATGTGATTACCCGGGCAGAATTAGGAAAAGGAGAATGTAATGTGCACGATCAGTGGCACATGACCAGTGGTTGTGCGCAGTAAGTCCAGTGATCGTGCCCATTGTTCCTGTTTCATCGGGGTCTCCCAAGCGGTTCCGGAGCACGCACACAAGCCCTGCACTAGTAGAAGAGGCAGATAGGCCACCAAAAGTGCACACCACATTCTCAAGACACGGCTAAAGAACAATAAAAACACAGAAATATCTAAAGCACACAGAAACATGTCTAAAGTGCACTTAATCATGAAATAGGCAAGTAAGCAAATATAAGAAGTTATAGCTCTCAAGTGCAGTGCTAAAACGATAAAACTTGCCCAGATGAGTCCAAAAATCAATGTAATATTTGGACTCATCACACCCCCAGACTTAACCATTTGCGCGTCCCGTGCAAATCATTACTCCGTGTACTGTAAAAACAGCTAGCTGACTTAGAAACTTCAAAATAAAGTAGGATGAGAAATCAAATACATCATGTGCATAGAAAATAGAATAGAAAACCTTTTTAATTATACTACGGAGCTTAAATTATTCGATAGAGGTAAATAAATATTGTGTATACTTAAAATTAGAATTCTGGAGAATCGTTCGGTCATGTGTACGGAGAAAGTAGACTGTCCACTAAGATGAGCATTGCCCAAGACCGGGGCTCGTGATCACCTCCAAAGAAATCCATCAATGTCGGGAACCATAAGCTTGCCCTTTCACGCTCTCTCCACGATGCTAAGTAGACTCAAATGTGAATCAGCAGGACTTGTAGGTTTGAATGGGGCTAAGGCTAAGGTGTGGTGGTCAAGAATAAACAAGGAGGCTACATGCAACCAAAGTGAGCAAACAAGAGCTTAACCCAAACAGCCACTAAGAAATGCATGTGTGACACACCCCCAGACTTAGTTGGAAAACCGGGTATGCACACGGCCTATCCCGACCAAAAACGAACACAAAAATGGGAATTGCAATTCTCCGTGTAATAATTTTAAATTTTCTTTTTTTTCTTTTTATTCATTTTGTTTTTCTTTTCCATTTTTTTCATTCAGCAATCCCAAACATGAATTCATCTCCACATCACAAGAATCCCAAATATCACAACATATCAAATTTTTGAAATCGATCAAGCTCAAGATTCTGGTTGCGACAAAAGGGTTGGCTTTTAGGCTTTGGTGAATATAGGTGGAGCTGAAACAAAAGGAGGGTAGGCGCAAATTTGGTTTGCAAGGGTCAGCTGCTAGGATTAGGTACAAAAAGGCTCAAACTAGCCAAAATGATGGCCTACCTCACGCTCACACTCGACTAACCGGGCACCAATGCTTCGAGAGTAGCTTGGGGCAAGTTCTCAGTCCCCGAGAAAGACGATCCTTCCCCCCGACTCGAGCAATACGAGTCTAGTGACGGCTACACTCATCCCTACACTACCGTTCGATTACTCCAGATTCGACAGTTTTAAGTAGCACAAACAAAATTTACTTTTGCAGAATAAATTTAAGTCTACGATCATGAAGAAAAAGTAATCATATACTATTTCTATGCAAATCATGAGTACGCGATTAGGAGCACTGCATGAGTTTCGAACTACTATATTCCAAAATCCTAAGTCAACACCACTTTTTAGAGTTTACACAAAAGTAAAACATTTGCCCTGAGCCGCGCGCATGTTTAAGTGCTCACTCATGTGGGTGATTCAGTGTGTGTAATCAGTGGTCATGAAATAAATAAATGCAGACTAGTATGCAAGAAACTGTGATGTGTAGTGATCACAGGCAACTCCACCCCCAGACTAGAATATGACAATACAAAAAAAAGTAAAACATTGAAATAACAATAAAAGACTAGGGGAAGAAGTACCCATGCTCAAAATTGAGCATACCAGTCGTGCGACGAGATATCCAAGTGCGGCCAAGTTGCCGCGCCTCAAAAATTTCTGCACCTGCGATTTAAATACATACGCAAAACACAATATAGACACATATAAATATATATAAAAGGGGCTCAAAACACAGCACAGGACCAAATAGTCCAACATTGGTTGTCTCCCAGAAGCCACTTTTGTTTACCGTCCTTAAGGTGGACCAAATACCTGTATTAGCAGTTATAATAAAGAGTTCTTTGCAGTTTAAAAAAAAAAAAAGACATAAAATAGAGCAAACTAGAGTTCCATATGCAGCGAGAAAACGGAAAGAGGAGGGTAAGTGGAATGATGGTATTGCAATCAGCTATAAGTGGATTTGTGGTAAGTCTCGTTGGTGGGGTGCGAGGGGGACGGCAGATTGTCTTTTTGCGTTGGGGGAAGGGGGTTTCCCCTTACTCCGATTGCACACTTCCTCGAGCCGGAAGGCAGCGTAGCGCTCGTCGCGTAAACGCTTTGCCTCTTTCAGTTTCTACACCGTGGGAGACTTCCAATGGATGTAGTCTGTGGGTTTTCCTGTTTGTGTGGTTGGTGGCGTCTTGTCCGGTACTGTGACG
Organism: Platanthera guangdongensis; assembly: GCA_039583875.1. Lineage (NCBI taxonomy): Eukaryota > Viridiplantae > Streptophyta > Magnoliopsida > Asparagales > Orchidaceae > Platanthera > Platanthera guangdongensis. Next base: position 127,118,757 of record CM077155.1, on the reverse strand, counting down.
GCGACCAGATCGACCCAAGCTACAAATCAATTAACATAGTTATCATCAGTGTTATGCAAATAAGTGTCTAGGGATTTCTCCCGGATAAAACTCGGTTCGCCATGCTCAAAAACAGAGTTGGCGGGAAGTAGACAGGCAGTCGTGGCTTTGATGCACTCGATCTCTTCTTTGACCAATAGCTCTTGATTCTCATCTATCTCCTAGGAAAGTCCTTTCTTTGTCTTCTCTTTTGGATGTGCTTCTTCCAATGTTGGGAGTCCTGAATCTATCTTGGTATCTGTGACACTCAGAAAATTGTTATTTTGGATTGGAGAGGGATGTATGGATGTGTTATCATGGGCGGAATCTTTGGCAGGCCAAGTGACGCGTCCTTTGGAAAAGTCGAGGGATGCGCCGCTGGCCTTCAGGAATGGGACTCCTAATATAGGAATAAAGTTATTTTCCCTTGGTCCCAAAGCCTGGAATTCAGTGGTTATACTTTTTCCGTTGACCTTGATTTCGACTTCCCGAACACCTCCCTCGATGTCAACCAAATTGCCATTCACTAAGATAAGCGACTTCTGGTTTCCAGTGTCGACTTGTAGGTGCATCTTCGCAACATCTTGTAGGGTGAGGATGTTGTTGGACGCCCCAGAGTCGCATAATGCTGGGGTTTCGAAGTTGTTTATTTTACAATTGATGACGAGTTCGTTGCTTTTTCCCAAATTTTCCTCCCCAAGGCTTTTACCTTATTCATGGGGGTTCTTTTCGGTGTTACTAGGTAAGGTGCCTTGGGTGCGCTCAGAGACCACTTGGGCCAATTGGCCCAATTGTGCTTCCAGTTTCCGCATCGAGGCGGCTTGATTTGTCATATTGGTTTGGGAAATTTCAACGAATTTCTCGAACATCTCTTCCAAAGAACTTTTTTAACAACGCGGGGCCTTGGGAATAATTTGGTTGAGGCGGCCGCGGTTGGCTTCCGGAGGCATACGCATCGTTTTGATGCTACCCCAGTTGCCATCTTTGGCCAGATGCATTTGGATTCCAAGAAAAGTTGGGGTGGTTTCGCACCCCCGGATTGTATGTGTTTCCGTAAGGCACTCCCCTGTTTTGATTTGCTACAAAATTAACTGACTCATTCAGAAAAGAAGATTCGTTTGGTACCTCGACTCCTAGGCATTCGAAGCTGTGGTGGTCGGTGCTTCCACAACCTTGGCATGAGATTGCCATCACTGGGCGGCGGCGGCGGGCTTGGGGATATCCACGGCGAATACTCCGCTTGTGCTTCGTGGGATGTTTCTTCCAACGGTCAAGTAAGCGTTGTGGGTGGCGGTGTCTTGTAAGATTCGCAGAGCATCATCTGGAGCAAGGTTCATGATTGTTCCTCCGGAGGCGTCATCAATCATGGCTCGGTGGTGAGGATCAATAGCGAATTAGAAACTTTCGACGAGGTTCCTCGTTTGGAATCCATGGTTAGGACACTTCCTCAGCAGCTCGTTGAAATGCTCCCAAACTTCGGCTAAACTTTCTTGATCGGCTTGACGGAAGTTGGCTATTGCCCGCCTCATGCTCACGATCCAATCTACCGGGTGGAACTTAGCCAGGAATTTTGTGGTCAAAGCCTCCCAGGTGGTGGCTGTTCCAGGAGGGAGGGAGTGAAGCCATGTCTTGGCTTTGTCCCTTAGTGAAAAAGAGAAGAGGCGGAGCTTGACTGTGTCGTCCGGGATTCCAGAGTAGCGGAACATGGCACAAATTTCGGAGAATTCCTCCAGGTGAAGATGAGCGTCTTCAGAAGCCATTCCTGAGAAATGAGCGTTGTTCTGAATGATATTCAGGATAGCTGGTTTAACCTCAAACTATTGGTTGGTGATAGCAGGTCCGAAACCGGGGTATATGCTCCCGACGGTAGGTGTAGTGTAATCCCTCATGGTGCGGACCTGAGGAGGGTTCACCTCATTTTCATCGCCATTTCGGTCGCCAGGAGGTATCCCTCCAACTCGGTTGCCGGCATTGATATTCAGCTGGTCTCCCATTGGGGCTAAAGTGATAGCTACGACGCGTCTTCGCGCTAGGATAGTACATTCGATCTCTGGGTTGTAAGCTGTTAGAAAGTAGCGAAAAAAAAGCGAAAAGTAGAGAACAAGCGGATAAGCTTTTGAATAATTGAAACTTTATTATCCAAAAAAGATAACTATTACAAGGTATGTCCTCCCTTATATAGAATGGAGGAGAGATGAGAGAATACAAATAAGAGATGTGGGACTAAAAATTTACAAGCTAAGCGGACTGTACAAGTAAACCGCACAAGCCGCGCGGTTAGATAGAAGGACTAACCGCACGGCTACAACAAGAGAAGCAGAGAGGTCGCCTGTGAAGATCGCTAGACCGCCCGGTTTACAAGCCGGCGAGTCAAACCGCCAGACCGCGCGGCCTTCAACCCGCCAAGACAGACCGCCCGGTCACCAACTTCAACACTCCCCCTCAAGCTGGAGCATATATATCAATCATGCCCAGCTTGTCGCAAACATGCAGAAACGAGGCGGAAACTGGCTTGATGAAGATGTCAGCCAGCTCTTTATCAGACGTGACAAACGGAGTGCAAATTTGTTCTTTTAAAATCTCTTCACGAATGAAATGGCAGTCAACCTCAATGTGCTTTGTTCTTTCATGGAATACGGATTTTTGGAGATGTATATGGCGGCCTTGTTATCACAGAACATAGGTAGAGGATGGTTGTACACCTCTCCTAAATCTAGCATGAGAGCCCGCAACCATTTCAACTCACAAGTGGTTGACGCCATACTGCGATACTCAGCTTCTGCACTGGACCTGGAGACAACAGACTGCTTCTTGCTCTTCCAGCTCACCAGATTGCCCCAACAAAGGTGCAAAAACCTGAGGTTGACTTGCGATCCCCTTTGTCATCAGCATAACTTGCATCTGAGTAGGCTTCAATCCTCAGATGACCATTCTTCTGAAAAAGTAATCCTTTCCCAGGTACTGCTTTGACATACTCCAAGATCCGCAAGGCGGACTGTAGATGACACTCCCTAGGCGCTTGCATGAATTGACTCACCTTGCCCACAGCATAGGAAATGTCGGGTCTGGTCACTGTGAGATATATGAGCTTACCAACCAGACGCCTGTACCGCGAACTATCTGAAAGAGGAGGCGAATCATCTGTCCAGATTTTGTCCTCCCCAGTAGCCATGGGGCATCGGGCAGGTTTTGCTCCAGTTAATCATGCCTCTTTTAAAAGATCAAGGGCATACTTACGCTGAGAGAGAACTAAGGAGTCGGGCTTCCGAGAGAGTTCGATCCCCAGAAAGTACTTTGGAGAGCCCATATCTTTAGTGATCAGATGTTGGCGAAGATGTCGCTTTGTCAGGGCTACCCCTTCCTGGTCATCGCCAGTGAGAAGAATATCATCGACGTACACAGCAAGAACAACCAGCCCAGAAGGAGTTTTGCGAATAAAGAGAGAGTGATCAGCAGAGCTTCGCACAAAACCAACAGCCGCCACAATGCCGTTGAACTTGTCCAAACCAAGCTCGAGGACTCTGCTTGAGGCCATAAATTGCCTTCTGCAGCCGGCATACTCGTGTCTCCCCCTGAGAAACATACCCAGGAGGTTGCTCCATGTAAATGGCCTCATGAAGATCACCATAAAGGAAGGCATTCTTGACGTCCAACTGAGAAATCGGCCAATCCCGATTGACGGCCACAGAGAGAAGAACCCGGATAGTGTTGAGACGAGCCACAGGGGAGAAGGTGTCAAAGTAATCAACCCCATAGGTCTGAGTAAAGCCCTTAGCAACAAGGCGAGCCTTATACCGATCCACAGTGCCGTCTGGGCAAAATTTGACCACAAAGACCAGCGACAGCCAACAACATCAGTATCGAAGGGAGGAGGAACGAGAGTCCAGGTACCCCGCTCAGTGAGGTTCGCCATTTCCTCATCCATGGCCATCTTCCAGTGAGGAATAGCAAGGGCCTCCTGATAGGAGCGGGGTGTGGCAGTGGCAGAGATAGCCAGTGCAAATGCCCTGCGAGAAGGGGTAAGACGATCATAGGAAACAACAGCAGCAAGGGGGTGTAGGGTACACATCCGCACCCCTTTGCGAAGAGCTATAGGAAGATCCAGGTCAGCCGGGCCCGCGGCATCCGGAGCATCCGTGGTAGAGAAAGCTGGCCCGGGAGAAGAGAGCGACGGCAGCGGAGATGAGGGAGAGGGTGGTGGAGAAGGGAGAGAGAGGTGGAGGAAGAGGAGGGGTGGAGACGGTGTAGGGGTGGAGAGTGTAGTAGGAGGCGAGGGAACGAAGGGAACGGCAGGAGAATCAGAAGCTGGGAGAAGAGGAGAAGAGTCATCCGAGAAGTAGGAGGTATTCTCGAAGAAGGTGACGTCAGCAGAGACGAACTGCTTACGAAGGACGGGATCAAAGCAACAGTAGCCTTTCTGAGTGGTGGAGTACCCCAGAAAGACACATTTGGTGGAGCGAGGGGAGAGCTTATCACGGGTGGCAGAAGGGGTATGCACAAAGGCAGTGCATCCAAAGATTTGGAGAGGAAGAGGAAAACAGCTCCTTGCCCGGATACAAAATGGAGAACGGGGTTTGGCCGTGGAGAACCGTGGAGGGAATGCGATTGATGAGAGGTAGCAGGCAAGGAGAACAGCATAGCCCCAATAGGAGCGAGGAACATGCATCTGGGTCATCAAGGTGCGAGCGACATCGAGGAGGTGACGGTTTTTGCGTTCGGCCACACCATTTTGTTGTGAAGTATAGACACAACTAGTTTGATGAAGAATCCCATTTTGCATGCAGAATGTAGAGAAGTCACGACTGAGATATTCTTGGGCATTATCAGAGCGAAAAACTTGGATAGAAACACCAAACTGAGTTTTGATCATGAGATAGAAGGATGTCCAGACAGAGAATAATTCGGAGCGATCTTTTAATAGATACACCCACGTACAGCGTAAGAAATCATCAATGAACGTGACAAAATAGGAGCTACCCCGACCAATGGTAAGTGTAGGAGAAGGACCCCAGATATCGGAGTGGATAAGATCAAACGGACGGGTAGAGCTACGAGCGTGCTTTGGAGGGAAGGAGGAGCGGTGATGCTTGCCAAGCTGACAGGCCTCACAGTTGAGCGGAGGACTTTGAGGAGGAAGGTGGGGCAGAAGTTGACGAAGAAGATGGGGAGGAGCATGACCAAGGCGGAGATGCCATTGGAGAAGATCTGTGGAGGTGGAGGAGAAGGTGGAAAAAGCAGAAATGTTGTCCAGGAAGTATAAGCCGCCACTCTCAGTCCCAGTAGCAATCGTCCGTTGGGAGTCCGGATCCTGAAAAGAGCAAGAAGTAGAAGTAAATGTGACGGAACACTGTAATTGCTTGCAAAGAGAGGTAACAGATAATAAGTTGCACGGGAACTGGGGCACATATAGAGTATCCGCCAAGTGAAGAGACGGAGTGACATGAACTATCCCTGTTCCATGGACGGGTGATGAAGAGCCATCGGCGAGAATAAACCGGGGGCAAGCGAGCATGTTTTTCTAGGAGAGAGAAAACACGGGAGATGGCCGGTCATATGATTCGTAGCACCAGTGTCGATCAGCCATTTGCCCTGAGTAGCAACGTGTGCACGACCAGAAGACGTGACAACCGAGGCGAACGGCTTGGAGGAGGATATGAAAGCCATGAAGGGAGGAAGAAGAAACTGCAGTGGTCTCGGTGTCAGCACACCAGCGGCAAGAAGGGCCACGACCAAGGTGCAGAGCACAAGCCGCGCGACTGAATCAGGAGGTCGCGGCGACTAACAAGCAGGAGCGGCTAAAGGAAGAAAGGCAGAGAGGCCGCTCAAACAAGGGAGAAACCGCACGAACAGAGAGAAAGGCGCGGGGGAGAGGAAAGGAGAGCAACCCGCGTGAAACCGTAGCGGGTTAAAGGGAAGAAGCCGCGCGAACACGAGCGGCTAGGAAGCAGAACAAGGTACAGCGGGGAAGAGGTCGCGCGGACTGAAAAGGCCGAGCGAACAGAAGAGAGGAGAAGAGCAGGTGACCGCGACCAAGATGCAGGTGAGATAGGAACAACCCGCACGGTCAGGCACATCATAGCAGCAAACCGCGAGTATAGAGACAAGCGGAAAAGGGGAAAGCAGAAGCGGACAGGGAGAAGAAGTCCGCAGCGGGTAGAGACAAGGCCGCAACGACTAGGAAGTCGGAGAGGCAAGAAAGAACAAGGAGCGCGGCGACAAGGAAACAGGTCGCTGCGACGAATAGTAGTAGGAGAAGAGAACCAAGAAGAAGCAAGCCGCGCGAATAGGGCAGCGGACAGAAACAAGCCGCGCGGATAGAAAAAGCCGCGCGGACAGAAGAGAAGGCAAGCCGCGAATCAAGTCGCAGAACGCGGAAAACAAGCCGCGAACAACAGAGAGCGCACAAAATCAGGAGGAAATGACCGTGTGCTCTGATACCATGTTAGAAAGTAGCGAAAAGAAGCGAAAAGTAGAGAACAAGCGGATAAGCTTTTGAATAATTGAAACTTTATTATCCAAAAAAAGATAACTATTACAAAGGTATGCCCTCCCTTATATAGAATGGAGGAGAGATGAGAGAATACAAATAAGAGATGTGGGACTAAAAATTTACAAGCTAAGCGGACTGTACAAGTAAACCGCACAAGCCGCGCGGTTAGACAGAAGGACTAACCGCACGGCTACAACAAGAGAAGCAGAGAGGTCGCCTGTGAAGATCGCTAGACCGCCCGGTTTACAAGCCGGCGAGTCAAACCGCCAGACCGCGCGGCCTTCAACCCGCCAAGACAGACCGCCCGGTCACCAACTTCAACATAAGCTACAAGATCTCTTGTGGCTCGACCATGCATTCACTGCGGCAAACACACTAGACAAGGAAACAATAGTCAAAAACACTAACTCTTATAACAATATTTTCAGTCATCCTAAGTCACTCTATAGTTGCATTCCCCGGCAACGGCGCCAAAACCTTGATGCGTGTAAATATGCAAGCGCACCGGTCGCATAAGTAATAAAATTTGGGAATAAATCCCCGAGTGTCGGTCTCTTGAGGAATGTAATTAGCATAGAGCGGCAACAGTTCAGAAAATATTATCATGAGAGTTATACTTAGAAAAGAGTAAAAAAGGGGGGCTTGAGAGATTGTGGTTTCTTGATCTACTAAACTAATTAAAGCTGTGGGTCGAAGGCACCGCTTCGCAAGGTAAGGTGAGTGTATCGGACGCGATGCCGAACTTCGGTTGGGCGAGTGGATGGAAAGCTAATGGGTAGAAGTGTTCTTGTGAGGAGTGCAATCGGGTGAAACAAGGGTATGGAGTGGATGTGGAGTGGGCGTGGCGCATTCACACACACAACTCACAAGCAAATGCAAACCACAAACATCCACTTAGATATATTGTAGAAAATGTAGTTCATTACAATAGCAAATTATTCCATACAACGGAGGAAGAGGAAAACGAGTAAACCACTAGAGGATGAAGGTCCACCGCAGGTCATGGCCGGAATAGCGAGTTGCAATCCGCTTCTAGGCTCAGTCCGAGGAGGCTTCCGGTACCAACGAGCTGTCACCTCGAAGGCCTTTGAGTTCGTTCTCTAGGTTGTCTTCTTCTCCAACTCCGGTGAAAAGCTTGGAGTTGAGGTCATCAATGGCTGGGAGCTTCGCCGGAGGGTTTGGAAAGCTTCAGAATCACCGACTATGGACTCCCGATGAAGGTGGAGGTGTATGGAGTAGCTGGAGAGTAGAATGACACTTCTCGCGCACTCCCCGATCGTAGAAATGACGAGTGTTGACCTAAATTGCGGAGCAGGCCCTTAAATACAGAGGCAGCAAAAGCAGTGTGCACGATCAGTGGCGCACGACCAGTGGTCGTGCGCACTGTCGGTTGATGATCGTGCGTAATTTCCAATTAAACCTGCAACTTGGAAAGAAACATCATCAGATATGCGCACGATCAGTGGCGCATGACCGGTGGTCGTGCGCACTGAATCTGTTGATCGTGCTATTGGCTAGGATAGATTTGCAGAAAGCAAGGGGTAAACGCGCAGGAGCAGTGGCGCACGACCAGTGGTCATGCACACTATGACCAGTGCGCATGCGATTACCCGGGTAGAATTAGGAAAAGGAGAATGTAATGTGCACGATCAGTGGCGCACGACCAGTGGTCGTGCGCAGTAAGTCCAGTGATCGTGCGCAGTGTTCATGTATCGTCGGGGTCTCCCGAGCAGTTCCGGAGCATGCACACGAGCCCTGCACCATCAGAAGAGGTAGATATGCCACCAAATGTGTACACCACATTCTCAAGACATGGCTAAAGAACAAAAAAAACACAGAAACATCTAAAGCACACAAAAATGGGCCTAAAGTGCACTTAATCATGAAATAGGCAAGTAAGCAAATATAAGCAGTTATAGCTCTCAAGTGTAGTGCTAAAATGATAAAACTGGCCCAGATGAGTCCAAACATCAGTGTAATATTTGGACTCATCACTCAGCTAAGCTCGTTGATCCAGCTTTGGTGGATGAGGAACCCATAGAGGAAGAATTACCTCAACCGGCAGAGGCAGCACCAGATGTTGCAGAGCCTGTTGGGGAAGCGCAAGGAACCTAGGGTTCAGACACCTGAGAGATCATCCAGCTAATCAGATAATTGGATAGCTAGGCGACAGTTTTAGAACCAGACGAGGTACAACTAATGAAATTTTGCATATGAGTTTTTTGTCTCAGGTTGAAACAAAGAAGTTCGAGGAAGCGAACAAAGATCCCTTTTGATCATGGCAATGCAAGAGGAGCTCAACCAGTTTGAACAATGAAAAGTCTCGGAGCTGGTACCTAGACCAAAGGGATAGAATGTGATCGGCACCAAGTGCATATTCAGAAACAAGCTGGACGAACACAGAGTAATCATCAAGAACAAAGTCAGGCGTGTAGCATAAGAATACAGACAAGAAGAGGGTATCGACTCCGACCAGACGTTTACTCTAGTGGCTTGGCTCAAGGTGATCAGGTTATTTCTTGCGTATGCTGCCTTCAAAGGCTTCACCGTCTAACAAATGGACGTGAAGTCAGCATTCCTCAACGAGAATCTAAAAGAGGAAGTATACGTAGCGCAACCCCAGGTTTTGTAAATTCTCAATTCCCTGATTATGTTTACTTTTTAAATAAAGCTTTATACGGGTTAAAGCAAGCTCCCCAAGCTTGGTACGAGATGTTGTCTAGCTTTCTTCTTGAGAACAAGTTTACAAGGGGAAAGATAGACAAGACATTATTTCTTAGGGAAGTTAAAGACAAGATTCTGCTAGTGCAAATCTATGTCAACGACATCATATTTGGCTCTACATAAGACAACCTTTGCAAGAAGTTTTCCAAACTTATGCAAGGGAAGTTTGAAATGAGCAGTATGGGTGAGCTGAAGTATTTCTTAGGACTTCAGGTGAAATAATCTGAATATGGAATTTTCATCTCTCAGACCAAGTTCACCAAGGAGCTTCTTAAGAAATTTGGAATGGAGAGCGCATCCTCCATGCGGACTCTAATGGGTTCAATTGTGTCTCTGCACAAGGATGAGAAAAGGAAACCTTTTGATGAAACCAAGTACAGAAGCATAATTGGATCCCTGCTCTACCTGACTGCTAGTAGACTAGATATAATGTTCTCAACCTGTGTCTACGCTAGATATCAGGTGAACACTAAGGAATCTCATTATGTCGCTGCGAAGCGAATTTTAAGATACCTTAAGGGTACACCAAATCTTGGCTTATGGTACCCAATAAGTAATGACGTCGAGCTAAATGGCTTTTCATATGCTGATTTTGCATGTAGCAGGGATGACAGAAAAAGCACTTCCGGGATGTGCCAATTCCTCGAAAGATGGATTATTTCGTGGAGCAGTAAGAAGCAGAATTGTATGCCAACATCTACTACCGAATCAGATTATATCTCTGCGGGTAGTTGTTGCGCACAACTTCTATGGATAAGGAATCAGCTCGAAGATTATAACTTGAAGTTTAGCAAAATTCTGATGTTTTGCGACTCCTCCAGTGCCATTAAAATCGCAAACAATCCAGTCTCCCACAGCCGGACCAAGCTCATCGAGGTGTGCTACCACTTCATCCGGGAGCATGTGGAGAACAAGGACATAGCCCTCAGCTATGTCCCGATGGAAAAGCAAGTTGATGATATTTTTATGAAGCCGCTGGACGAGACCAAGTTCTCGCGGTTCAAAATGGAGCTGGGTATGCTGAACAAGGAACCATGAAGAGGTCAAAGTGGCATAAATTGTCTCAGGATCGATTTCAACAAAGCAAGAATTCTTCTTTTGCAAGTCAAATTTGGTGAACTTCGTCAAACTTGTCGCATAATCTTGCGATAGTCACCGAATCGGACTCCTCCAACTACAAATTTCGTCAAATCCTATTTCGGGAAAAATTTCAATTAACTTTATTGGATCCGAAGACTCGACGATCAAATTTGAGGTACGCGTAGTCTAAAAGCAATTTAAAATTCAATATATATCTTTATTATATAATACAATATGCATATTTGGATCACACCATGAAACTCATCTGGACCGTCCGATCAAGCTCCATCAAATACGGGCCGTTGGATTCAAAACAAAAGGCCTGCAATTATCCAAATCAAAAAAAACCCCACTGTTCATTGGCCTCTCAGCCCCGATACCGCCCCCTCCGCATCCCACATCCCACGACTCCATCCTGCCGCCGGCGGCGGAGCCGCCGGCGGCCTGCCCGCCGCCCACCGGCGGGTTCGCCGCCCTCCGGCGAACCCGGGGGTTGTCGCCGGCGGCGAGCGGGCAGGGCCACCGCCGGCGGTGGCCCTGCCCGTGAGCTCCAGTTTGGGGCTCACGGGCAGGGCCACCGCCGGCGGTGGCCCTGCCCGCACGCCGCCGGACAACCCCCGGCAGGTTCGCCGGAGGCGGCGAACCCGCCGGTGGGCGGCGGGCAGGCCGCCGGCGCTCCGCCGCCGGCGGCGGGCTGAAACCGTGGGGGCGGGATGCGGAGGGTTTTTTTCTTTTTTTTTTTATTTAATAATTATTTTAATAATTATTATAATATTTTACTAATTATTATGTTTTTATAATTAATAAAGTTATTAAAATGTTTTTAAATAACTTTAAACCCGCCGGGGGGCGGCGAAGCCCGCCGGGGGGGCGGGCGAAACGCCGCCGGGGGGCGGCGAAGCCCGCCGGGGGGCAAGCGGGCGAAGCGGGTGCGGGCGAAGCCCGCCGGGGGGTCAAGCGGGCGAAGCCCGCTTGATTTTCGGGCGAAGCCCGCTTGATTGCGGGCGAAGCCCGCAGCGACGCATCGAGAACGGGCGGAGCCCGTTCGAAGATGCTAGTATATATATATATATATATATATATTAATATATATATATATATATATATATATATATATATATATATATATATATATATATATATATATATATATCATTTAAAGAGAAACTGGAGGGCACACACGGCTTTCGTCGAACTCTAAAGAAGCTAAAACCCGACGATTCGTATGACTGCGCTACCCGACCTTTCGGATCCCGATTCACCGATTCCCGTCAATCACCGCCCTCCTTCCATGCCCTAGCTCGCATCGACCATGGAAATATTGTCGTAAAGCCCTAGTTTCAATCTTGTAGACACATACAGTGTGTTGCTGCCGGCTACCGCGTGTCACCGCCGCCTGCCGACAGAAGCGCTCCGAAAATCACCGTTTCTTCATTACAGTGAAGTCTTCAGTTCTTGCAGCATTCCAGAGGATCTCCAGTACAGTGCTTGTGTCGACACCAGAAGATTCCTCAGACCGTATAGTTTTCTCTCCATAGTTTCAGAAATGCTAGTTTTCCGTAATTCTCAATGTCTCCTAGAAGCACCAGTGGCTTGCTAGGGGAGGTGAGTTGGTCTGTGCAGGATTTGCTCAAGCCTCCGACAAATTCAGGAACATCATTCTGATGTTGGAGACCGCTGGACTCTCCTTCGTCCTCGAACACCCCTATAAGGTGCTCGACAAGTAAGTCTTGGAGTTCTTCCATAATGCCAAATTACGTCATGAGGACTCTATGATAAAAAAGCAAGGTTCAGAAAATCAAAGTGAAGGTGAATGCCTCACGTCTCTCTAGGTACTTGTGGCTACCCATCTGTGATCAGGCCGACTACCTAGAGGAGGCAGATTTTGCCAGAACATTATCGTTCTGTGGTTTCCCCAGGAGCACCAAAGCCATCAAGTGAAAAGGAATGAGTGAGGAGGGCAAACTCCTCTCAGACATAATTAGCAAGGTTCTCATTTGCAAGTCGGGCTTACATGACTATCTGTCATCAGATATGTTTAAGATACTAGTTGCAATAGTCTACAGGAAGAAGCTGGACTGGGGTGCTATGCTGTTCGCCAAGATAAAAGACAGCCTACGCACTCCCAACTTTGGGAGGATTATCACCCTATACCTGAATCAGCTCGATGGTGATAGGTTTGATATGACCAAAGGAGTTCCTATTCATCACCTAAAGAAGATAGATTCTACAATCTTCTTGAGGTAGGACAGGCGGATCATCAAGCGAGGGGGAGCCCTAGTACCCCCAGTGGAGGAGGTAGATCATGTTCCTGATGACAGGACCCCTTCTCCTGACCCCAGTGAGACGCCTGATGGATTGAGTGTAGATATTGAGGGGGAGACAGCTGCTCATTCAGATACAGTTACAGTGCTTCCGGGCTCAGGTTTAGGGGATATCCTAGAAGAGGTTGTTGTTATTGGTCCTGTTACCGCTACTGAGGTTCAGACAGTTGAGGAATCAGAAGTGCATGCTGAGGAAGAGGATCTAGCTCCTTCTGATCATGATTAGGATGTTGATGCTGATATGGTTGATGATGATGTTGTTGATAATGATCTAACAGTTGAATATTATCAGATTGAGACTGCTGATGAGGTTGTGGTGTCTGCGGATAAGTCTGTTGATAAAATTTTTGCTGCTGCTGAGGTTAGTTGTAATGCCATTGTGGTTTTAGTGCCTACGTCTGTAGACACTCTGGTTGCTCCTCTCCCTAAGATTGTCTCTACTACAGTGTCTGGGGGGAAAGTAATCCATTCCCGCATATCTGTGTCCACTGATGTTGCTAGACTCATGCGCACCTGGATAAGAGACAGGCAGTATGTTCGTTGATTCTGCGAAGGAAATAGTTTTTGACCTATCTGATGAGGCAGGATCTGCCGATGTGCATGCCCCTGCTCTAGGTTCAGAAGGACCAAGGTTGATTGCTGCGAATGTCTCTCTTCCAGCGCTTCCGGATGCTCCAAGCCCCAGTTCAAGTGATCAGCTGCTGAAAGTTTTTGAAGAAATGTTGGCTAGGCAATAGGCTAAATTTGATGCCTCATTGCAGAAAGTTGTCAAAAGAATTAAGCAATCAGAGAAGTTTATGATTGATGGTCGTGCTACAGTTCAAGTGAAATTTGATAAGCTATAGAAAAGGTTTGACGCAAAGTATGACGAAGTTGCAACTGCAGTAACCCTTATGATGATAGGGCTTAAGCGGAACGAAGGAGTACTGAAAAATGTTGACACAAATGATCTCTCTCTCTCTCATCAAGGCCAATAACAGATCTATGACACATTATGACTCTTCCTTGAAATCTTATGCCAATACAATTGCTGTAGAAGCCAAAAAGAGGGAGGATGCCATTACAGCTAAGGTTGCCTGTGTTGAAAATACTATGCTCGATCAGTTCAAACAAGCAAATGATTATAGCTATGACAACACTGTGTGGCTACATGGACAGTTATTCCCTCCTCTAGTTCCTGCTGAGCCTGTTCATATTGACGTTTATCTGGCTCCAGACTACACTCAATACGGGACAGACTCACAGGACTTCTCTCAGGTTCATGGTGCTGTTGTGACTCCAGATGTTCAAGCTGCTACTGATGCTGCTCTCGCTATGTTCTCAGAGGCTCGGGTTCTTAAGAAAAGGAAATTTGGAGAAGGTACTTCCGAAGTCAGACCAGAACCGGCTAGGCCACCTCAAGTTAGAGAAGGACTTAATTGTGAGATGGATGAAGTTTGGATCCCAACTTCAAAAGGAATTATCTTGGACACCTTTGCCCTATACGAGCTCGGAGCAGAGAAGCATCAGGATCGCTACAATCCAGAAGAATGGAACAAATACAAAGAGGCATGTACCAGGAGGAGGATTCATTTTCAGAAGTACAAGAATGTTGATCCTATGCCTCCTCCTCCTCCAAAGTACTATCTGAAGCCCGTAGAATATTTTGAGAGACAGCTATTGAAAAGGAAGAACACGAAGACCTAAATTGTTATATATATATATTTCAATGTTGTGTAGTGGGCTGCACTCCCTGATCTAAAACAGTTTTGATATATATATATATATTATATATATATATATATATATTTCATCTAATTGTCTTGGAATGCACGATGCTTTCTTTTTATTTTTATATATCTTTTCAAGTCTTATTTTAATTTTATTTGGTATGTGCAATTCATCTTAGCTTGTAGGATTTTGGCTTCTTCAAATAGCAGGAGATTGTTGGGTATTGTATCCAAAATAACCCTGATTTGAAGAAGGGTCCAGTCAAGCTAAGATGAATTGAGGTTGTATTTGATATTGAATTTTAGTTGTGTACTTGCAGGTTTACAATACCAAGTACATACCAATGTCTGGTTATAGTGGGTCAGTAAACACAGGACTACACAATGTAATCCCTCATTGTGTAGACCATCGTGTTGACTCATGTGTAATCTCACTATTGGGGTGTACTTCTTATCCAAGTACAGGGAGCGGATCAAGGAAACTGACAAACATGCCCAGAGTCACGCCCATGACCTAGGGCGTGACCGCCACGTATACTCTACCTGGCCGACAAGACCCGCGCCGGCGACTTTTTACGCAACCCGCGCCCGGATCTACCTCCCCGACATGCCCAGAGTCACGCCCGTGACCTGTGGCATGACATCCTCGTATACAGCCCAAAGTCAACTTTCCAGTTAAATTGTCGGATCACATCGTGAACAGTAGTGACACCCCCCCTGACACGCCCATGTCGGAGGGCGTGTTCTTTGATTTTTTTTCAATAAATTGCCCATTTCTATAAGGTCCAAGGGTTCACTTTTTTGAGCCACTTTAGTGTGTTTTGTGGACTGCCTTGTTGTATTCCTTTGCCATGTAAGGAGAACATTCTCCTCCTTTCTCTTTATGTTTGTATTAGCTTTGTATTAGCCTTGTAATAGTTCATTTTAATCAATAAAATATGTTAGCTTTTCTCTTCTTAAATGGCTTTGGAATGAACTTGTGTGCTCACTTTCTTTCTCCTTTTTCCCTTTGTATTTCCTTGTCCTTCTCTTTATGAAAAGTGTGTGTGTGTGTGTGTGTGTGTATGAGTGTAACATGTTTATTTTCTATGTTTTTAACTTGTCTCCATGTTAGGTTTTATCATAGATTTAATCTCCAAATGAAATGTAATATGTTTAGTTTTTCTCTTTTTCACCATGTCCCTTTTTAGAGTTTTTAAATTTCATTCTTATGAATCTATAAAAGAGGTTTGAAAGTGATTTTGTTTTTTTTACTTAGCTTTTTTGTAGGATTGTAAAACTTTTTTGTTCTTTTCACTTTCTTTTCACTTTTTAACCATTTTTATGAAAACCTAAGAATGAAAAAGTTGTTATTTTAATTTTTGAAAGGCTTTAGTTTTTGATTTGTTTTGAAAAACTTTTGTTCCTTTTATTTTTTATTTGTTCTTTTTATTTGATTTTGGAAAAATCTAAGAATTAAAAAGTAGATGTTTTAATTTTTAGGTAACTTTCATTTTGTTTTAAATTTGTGTGTGTGTGTATGAGTTAGTTTTCACTTTGTTCTTTTAAATTTCATGTAGTGTGTGTGAGTGTATGAGCATATATTTTCATGCTTTCTTTTATCGCTTTTTTCAATTATGTAGAGTGTGTGTGTGTAGGAGATAAATTTTCACACTTTATTTTTATCACTTTCTTCAAATTATGTAGAGTGTGTTGTGTGTAGGAGATGATTTTATTGCTTTCTTTTAATTTGTGTAGAGTGTGTGCGTGTGTGCATCTATTTCCGCCCACTCGTTAAGAGTTAAATGGCGTGCTTTTATTTCCCGCCTACTCGTTTGAGTAGGGCTTGTAATTTTTTTTTTCTTTTCCGCCTACTCGTTAAGAGTTAAATGTCGCACCCTTATTTCCGCCTACTTGTTTTAGTTGGACTTGTAATTTTCCTTTTTTTGTAACTTAATTTTTTTGTTTATTTATAATTTGAAGTGTGTGTGAGTTCTCGTTTTAGCTAACTTTTAAGCTTTTATGTAAGCCCCCCCCCCCCCCCCCCTTTTTCTTTTTGAAACACCGGGGTCTTAGGCCCAGAACCGCCGCTTAGTGGTGACACCTTCACGCCCTGAAGGGTCATCACCGCGAAACTCCGATCCTGTCGGCCGATTCGATCACAGAAAAGAAATAAAAGTAGAGGAAGCACAAGAGTGGTAAAACTCTAACCAGAAGTCCACAAAATACAATCATATCATAGTAAATATATCTCCACGAAGGGAGAGTCCACAGAATATAATGTACTGAAAATACGGGCTTAAGCCCGCTACATCAAATCCTCACTACATAGTCACTCAAGCAGAAGCAAAATAAAACACTACTAAGGTCAGGGGCTCACAGTCCCTGTCGTCTAAACTCTGGTGCTAGACTGCCCCATCTCCAAGCGTGCCGACCTGCAGGGCTGCTCCTCCATGCTGGGCTCCACGATCCCCTAAATGATGTGGTTCGAAAAATCGTTAGTCTATAAGACTAAGTCCTATCATCCCCCACCCCTTCCCCCATGGCCCCTAGGCACCGAGCGGAGTGGAAGAAAGGGGAGGACTTGAAGGTGGAGAGTAATCAAGAAACAGATTTCAGCGGACCTATACTAACAATTTTTATAGTACATGTGGCAGTAAGTAAAGTATGAAAAATTAACCTTAACTTATACGAAAACATATAGCAAGGTATCTTTTACAGGGCTCCCATCGTATAAAGAGTCACATACCAATTTATACGTTGGGGTGTCGGTTATTTATCAGCAATATATATATAAAGAAATTAACCTTAATTTATAAACTTGCCCACACAGC